>PQWD01001216.1:0-137647 GCA_019425675.1 Leucinodes orbonalis
TTATCAAAAACCAAATTCATTCACACAAAATGGAAACATTTTTCTAACTAAAATTTGGTTACGATAAACAGTCTTACGTAGACATTTTAATAGCCATCGTTATATTTTAACTTAAGCTGCATAACGTCTTAACATGTTCTAAAATTACACACCATTTGTGATATTGCCGGTGCAGAGCAACACACTTCAATTAACCACTTTTAATAGCTCGCTTATTTTTTACTCCTCGTTAACTCGCTATCTGCTCACGCAGTGTTAATACTTCCTGGTTATATTATTATGCTCAATAAACATGAATATATGTCCTGGTTCTATTGTCGTTGACAGCTTTATGAATATCTCCACTGACTCCACTGTGTTGCAACTAAATATAATGTTTCGAGCATTATGGATATACTCGTAAATGAGAACTTTACTTTTCGTACAACTTTGGCAAACGTAACTGTGACAATAAAATGTTCCTATTTAATTAATTTAAAAGACCCTTTTTAAAATACTACTCAATTCTACTCCTTTCAATTATCTGTGACTCTGTCAATCTCACTTATTTCTCTTGCCATAACCGCATTGCTTTAACTCGTACACCAATGGTAAAAGGAAGAGGTCGTCAAAATTGCATAATTTGTTTTCAAAAACAAGTAGGTATACATTTGTATAAAGTATACGCAATAACTAATCAGGTGGACTGTTGTCTTCATTGCTAACTTATTGCATATATTTTTTAAGTTAATACAGGGGTCAATGTAGATAGACCAGGATTTCGGCCGTGTAATGTTACTGACTGGTGTTTTTGCTGCATTATAAAACGTTGGCTAACCGGGTGCAGTAGACGCCACGGCACGTACCCAACTCGTTGGTACCTCGTGTGCATTGCATAGCAGTATCCTTCGATGGCCCATTAAATGGCGTAATGACATAGCGCAATCGTTTTCAAGTTGAAAATGTTAGAAATGTTATAGAAATACTTAATGTAATTTTCAATGTTATGTTATGTTATGGCATACGCTAATAGCGCAACACGTTGTTTATTGAAAACACTAAGCATATCGAAATTCCGAGGCTCATACTCAACTAGGCAATTTAATGGTAACATCATTACAAAACTGGCTGGGTCATAACAATATGGAAAGAGAATGTCCCGTGGTCACAGTCCGAGACCAAGGCTTGTTTGTTATTAACAACCATTCGAAGACGTTGCTATGTAATCTTATTGTCCTTGCATAGCCCCAGTATAGAAACTCGTAATTTTGGATGATTATGTCAGCTGTTCCATAGAATGCGTCGGTGTAACGAGTCTCTAGAGTCGGGTATGCAATAAGCATTGTTTCGCGGTGTACGTAACGCACGTGGCTTTTCGACGCTGCAACAGAGAAAGTAGCGCGCCGGCGGCAAGGCGCCCTGTCGCTCTCCGACCTTCACCATACTTCCGGGATGGGATAAGTACACTGACGCCGCATCTACTGGCGATTCCCAGTGGCGACGTACATAAATCTCACACAGCAATTACAATACTTTCGGCAATGATAAATCGACTCGAAAGCGTTAAAAATTCGAAGGCCGTCTATCGGCAAGCCCTTATCCGCCTAAACGCGTTGCGTAAACGGCGCCATTTCACAAGTGTTAAATTACATCAATACCGATGGCCGCCATTATTTGTTAAAACACATGCATCTGCACATAGTTATTAGATGTATCTTGTTCTGACTTTCAACAAAGATAAAGTGCCAATTTAATTAACGGTTGATGAAGAGCGTTTCAAATCAATCAAATTCATTGCGTATTTCTACGAGCATGACTCTAGTCTGCAATTAATATCTTGTTTTTGCAATAATGAAATGCAATAAATCGTATTTTATTTTAAATGTGAGGTCGTGCGTTAGATGACACAACACACGGTGGATAGTGAGTGTTGCGCGACAGAGTGCACATTCGTACATGTAACGTTTTGCAGTAGCGTGTCTCGGTGCGCCAGCAATACCGTGAATCCACAGTAACGTCTTCATAACATTTATTTTTACTAATGTATGCCACTTTATATCCAACACAACACGCTAACAAATATACGGTTACCTTGTTCACATATAAAATGATAATACACCTGTACTATAATTATAATACGTTAAATATTACTTCTAAAGGTATTGAAGAACGTCCAAAAGAATCAATAGAAACCTAGCGAATGTCGAATAGAGAATCAACACGCGGACCACGACTCACCAAACGAGTTATGTTATAAATAATTAATTCATTTGTGTTGCTCGGCGAACTCTATGTTGCTCCAAGGTCACAGTAGTTTAAGCCGATTTTCGAGATTAAATCAAGATGCGTCAATAAGAATTTATGTAGTTTTAACTTTTTTATACTATGAAGCTCCTCGAATTAATCCTAAAATTGAGCGCCTCCATACACGGATGTAAGTCGATTTAGTTTTTAGTGAGCTTATGTGTACTTTAGACTCTTCCCATCATAGATATTACCGTTATATAAAAGGGTCTTTTGAATCGAGTAACATGCATATTACGTGAAGCGTTGCTAAATTATCCATGTACACGGTCAGACATCGTGCAAGTATATGTATAAGAATATAAATATTTATTGCTTGTCATGTTCCAATCAAATTGGAAACTATGTTTGCTATTAAAAAACGAAATGTTTTTAATTTTAAGGAAATTGTGTATGTAAATTGTATGTTGAGCGTCGGTGGTCAGTGAGCGTCGGTGGCTCAGTGGTGTGGACTGTCGCCTTCCTACCAGGAGGGCTGAGGTTCAAATCCCGACACGTACCAATGTGTTTTGAATTTTCGAAATATATGTACGTTATCCGACGCTCTTACGGTGAAGGAAAACATCGTGAGGAAACCTTCATGCACGCCTACGAAGAGATTCGAAGGTTGTGTCTGAAGTCGTCCAATCCGCACTGGGCCCGCGTGGACGACTAAGGCCTAATCACACCCTATACGGTTAGGATCGTGCCCTCGGTGGGGACGTTTAATGAGCTGATGATGATGATGTGTATGTAATGACTCAAATAAGATCTGATGTCGTTATAAATTAAAGCGAATGTATGAACAAGGATAAATCTGTTCTAACTTCTTGTAAAATCATTTGCCTTATAAATCACATTGGAATGTCTAAAACTTAAAACTGACTTACCTGATGTAAAGTAGATTTTTATTAATGGATAAGTAAGTAATTTAGATAACCACTGTCATTCATCTAAACCAACAAAATAGCGGCAAGTGGGACTACGGGTACTCAAAGTATAATCTGTTAGTTCTTGTAATAGATATTGTATACAAGTATGGTCCGACAGGATCGAACTTTGGTGTTGAAAATACAAGATTTAAAATTCAAACAACAAGGCTAAGACAATTGAACGCCAATTGTTTCGAGTAGAATATAATTATTGTTCATCAAGCGTTCTGATCAAGCCTATTATGGAGTGCAATATTTAATTTCCAATGTCGTTCGTTCATACTTATCAAGCAGCTTTTCGCCAGTCTTGTATATGTATAACACATTCAGAAGCATATCCACTGAACTGAACACCCGTTGATGATGGAGAGATTTGGATTACAACCACCAGCTGATTGCGTGAAGCCTCACAGTAAGGTGAGATACCTGCGTACTGCAGCTATCATCTTAATTTTTTTCTTTTTCAATTTAATATTGTACTATTGTAACAATTTTTGGTACATTTGGTTAGTAACGAGAGTTTTTTGCTATACACTTTTTTTTATTTATTTAAAGTAATAGTTTCATTCGTGACGTCACCACAATAGCATAATTTTGTACAAAATAGTATTTGCTCTAAATAATTATATATGGTTTTGTAAGGATGTGAGCACGCTACATGACGAAATTGATAACATAACCAACTGGTTATGTTAATCTAATGTACTATGCAGTTTATTAAGTTGCATTTGATAGCATAATGTGCCATATTTATTGGTCCTTAAAGACTATCGATTGAGAGTCATAAACTGTAATAACATATTTATAGAAATTACTATATCATACACACGATAGTAGCATCTTTACCGATGGTAATTTTCCATGTGCAGATGTGTGTGTGCTTTTTTTTTGGTATCAATGTACAGTGGCGCGATAGACGCTGAATTAATGTCCCCAATTCAATTGAAGTGTTTCATTAGCACAAGTGGCCCCGATTGCTTCGTTGATCGAGCGCGTCGGTCGTCGCAAAACCGTCTTATGTACCAACAGCGGCAGCGGGCGCACTCGTAAATAAAATCGCGCAATCGGCCGTCACGCTTGCTGCCTAGTTACTTGGCTGTGTGAAC
Organism: Leucinodes orbonalis; assembly: GCA_019425675.1. NCBI lineage: Eukaryota > Metazoa > Arthropoda > Insecta > Lepidoptera > Crambidae > Leucinodes > Leucinodes orbonalis. Next base: position 4,301 of record PQWD01001216.1, read on the forward strand.
TATATGTTATGTGAAAAGTTGGGAGTATTCAAATTGGTAGTAGAAGTGTTAAGTGTATTAAAGTTTACGTTTTGGGCGAGCAATTGGGCGTTGAGGTTAATTTATCAATTTATCCACACATAGAACAAACGTCATGTTACGAATTTACACGAAATAGTTATCTCAAGTTACATAAACCTTATTAAATATACTATCTCGAGCTCCCAATGCACTTAGTTGTAAGGATGATTGTGAAGCATATACTTCTGAATGTATTAAAATCGCTAATGCAATACCAATACAAAGAAGCAACGTAATGAAACAATAAGCACGGAATGACTTGGTCCATTCCGCAACAAGGGGTCAATAGTATCGTATTTGTAAAGGATCGTGATTTGCAAAAGACCTTCGCGCTGCCGGGTTCAATCAGAGATCGCCCGGTTGCGTTAGATACGATGTCTCTTATTATAGCGACGGGTCGTGACACCTCACGTCCGAGCGAGGTGGTGTAATGCTCGTATTGTTAGTAATTTCCACGTGCAAGTAACGTTGTTAATTGTGTATGGATGCGATGCTGGTAACTAGGCAACATGTGCCGGAAAATGTGGGCATTATCGCGCGCTGTATCGCTGCGTGCGAAGGACGCACGTTACCGACAGGCAGTGTAATTTTTTTAATTGTAATAGCAACTGCTATGGATTACAACTCTCCGAGTGTGAATAGCCAAGCAGGATTTGAATACTCTTATAAATGAATTCATCATCATCAGCTCATACGTCCTCATCGAGGGGCACGAGCCTACCCGTATAAGAAGATATAAGCTTTAGACGTCCACGCGGGCCCAGTGCCGCACATAGTTTTCCCTCACCGTAAGAGCGTCGGTTAAACGTACCTCCAATTAATTATGAAAATTCGTAAACACATCTGTACGTTGCGGGATTTGAACCAGCGCCCTCCAAATCGGAAGGCAACTGTCCAAACCAATGAGCCACCGACGCTATTTAAAGATATATAATTAATAATAAATTATAAGACAATATTATACAGCAAATTCGTAATGGCTCCGTGTTGCAATTAAGTAGTATATCTTATATGGGCCTTTTATATCGCACGGCTCTTGCATTTTCACAGCAAATAGATATTTAATGAATATTAAATGTGGTTCTTGCACTCATGATGGTCGTAACTTTACGATTCATAACCGGACAGTTTATTTAACGCACTTCGTGGCTTAAGTAACGCATTCATGCAAGGCTTTGACAGGTTGTTACATTGGATTTTACAACTTGACTTAATGTTGATACACGCGGCATAGTTTTAAGTTTCTTAATACCCTGAGACAATTACCTTTTATATGAATGTCTAATTACGAAACATTTAAATACAACCGTTATGTAAAACGTGATATTTAAATTTGGATTTTTTATTTCTTGTTTGCTTGCATGTAAGGTATTTAATAACTAGTGTTTTTGTAGTTAATGAGAACCGAATGTACCTACAACGTAATATAAATCAATCCTAAATACAAAAAATATTGTTTCTGGAAAAATCTTAAAGCCTAAATAAATAATAAAGGAATAAAAATCCACTGTCATTCACACAGCGCCCTCTAGTCCCAAACTAAACATTTAGCCTGTAATATGTGTATATATGTAATATGTGTGTATATGTGGTATTAAACAAATGGATATACATTCTTATATAAGTTTTTTTAAGTATTTACATACATATCATATAAAAAACACCCAGAACAATACATACAAACATGTGCACGCACACAAATGTTTATACTGCCCAGAGATCAAACCCGAAACACTTGGTGTAGTAACCGACATCTCAACCGTTACACCAAATGGGTCGTCAGTACTATCTGTATTTGGTCAAAACGACGCGTTTTTTATGCTTAGGTATTGTTTTTCCGCAATAACGTACAAATGTATCTATATATCATCTACCCACCCCGATTGATACAGAATGTCGGCATGCCGTAGTTTTCCGGGCAGCTAGCGGGGTATGGTTTTACTTTCTTATAGGAAGCTATCGCTTTCAACGGAGACCGGTCGGCGTACCTAGTTGCTGGGCGTCCTCCTGAGGCATAAGTTAGAAGACAGGCGCTTGCTTAATATAACAACAACACTTAACGGCAATATTTTTTAAACATGTGTTCCATTTTATGTACCTACTTACTTAATGAAATTATAATTGGTAATTGCGATGTCACCGAAACGTTGATAATATAATTGTAAATTATTTTATTGAATTAACGATTTATATTTACATTTATAATATGAGAAGTACTCGTATAGGCATAGATGAAATATCCCACATTTCATTTAGTGAAAAATAGTTTAAGGTTACTGATGTTTATAATTTTATTAATGAAGGTTTTTTTTATTTGCAGGTAAGCTCCAAATGTCTGATCAGTGATGGTTTATCAGAAGTCGTAAGTTTAAATTTTTCCTATTAATTTTGTTTTGTTAGGGATATCCCCATTTTCTCACATGACGTTAATTTAAATATATATTACTTCATCTGGATGATTAGTTATAATGGTAGTAATAGGCATTATGATACCAATAAACAAATCACCTTGCCGCGTTCAAATAATGAACGGAAGACTTGTTTCTCAAATGGAAGTTTCCATTGAGAAACCAAAACGGATACTAGTTTTAATATCTAATAATTTGATAGTTAGTAATTTTATGCGATTCCTGTCCATGAATACCAAGGTCACAGATACCAGCCAAATATGGAAGTTTTATCACACAAATTATATGTGTAATGGTTCGGACTCGAAAATATACGCTTGACATTTAGTAGTTACATGACCTCAAAATGGCATAAATGTTCAGTTAGATCGCAAGTAGCTACGACACTGACCTCGTAATATATGAGTATGGATGATTTAAAGTCCGACACAGCGACCAGTGTTGTTATCTCGAAGAAACAACGACTTCGTTATTCTCGATGTTACTGCCAAGCCAAAGTACGATCGTTAGTCCAGCATTTAGTAAATGGTATTGTCTACTTAGCTAATGATCGCCCACAACTATTAGCACCCAGTATTACGTTGCTTCCGATAACGCAACTTTCTAGCAGCCTTTGTCAAGAGGTTAAACCTATCTCAGTTTATCTTTGAAATTGTGTCACTTAAGCTCGGATGCGCTTTTGTTGTGTTGCATATTGCGCAGAAAACGGTTTTCCACTTTACACGGAGTCGTGTGAGTCACATCGCCGATTGCGGGGAAAGTGTAACCCGGTAGTGTGACGCAACAATAAAAATTGCACGGACAAGGAATTACCAGGTACACGCTGACGTAAGGGCTTAGTTTATACCACCAACATTAGCGTTCTGCTACACAATGATTCGTTTGCGCTGCATACGTAACCGCTCATGGCTTATGCTTCCAATAATTACCTCTATGCACACTGTCATGGTGTCATCTCATAATTCCATGTGCTATTACGTGGCAGGGCGTGGCAGTTGTAAATTTTCATTTTCATAAACAACAAGTAGGTAGTATTGAAATAAAGTTAACCAATTAAAGTTTTGTTCTCTTGATGTTTAGTAAATTTTTATTTTTTATTTTAAATTATCAGAAATACAGGCTAAGATTAATACCTGTGCAGCCTTGTTGAGCATCGGAAAAAAAAATGTGGTGACATTGACATTTATTCATATTTTATTATTTATTTTATTATTTATATATACTTATTTATTATTATGTAAGCAGCAAGACATAGAGTTTAATTATTATTATATTTCAAGTGTATTTTTTGTGAAAGTTGTATTATTGTAATATATATTATGCTTTGCATCGTCACTTGGGCTCTGTCAGAACACCAGCGCTGCGTGGCGAAGTTGATGAATCATTAGACACTGTACATGACACACGGCAGTATAAGCTGAAGCAGGGCCCTTTGACCACAAATGACGTTTTTTATTTTTTATTGGTGTTTATTTTTGTTTCATTTGTCTTTTATTTTTTTTTTTGTTTAGTCTTTTCTTTTACACGTGTTTACTTTGGTTTATTTTTGTATTATTTTGTTTTGTTTGTATTTGTGGTCAAATAAATGTTGTTTGTTTCTTTCTTTCTTTCATGGAAACTTTATCTCATCAATCACAAGTGCGTAGATACATTAGATGCGATCTATGAGAAGAACCATCTAAGACATGTATGAAACCACCGTGAGCTGCATTGTTTATATTTCGATTCTGCAAATCGGCCTCAGGGCAGCGTTCTGTTATTGCATCTATAAATAAGAAGGTGCTAAAAGCGGTCCGGCCGGGGGACGTGCTTCCTCCGCTTTGAGCGGCCGAAGGGTAAACATGCTCGACTTGAACGTGGCCCTTTGTTGACAATTGCTTTACGGCCGTTCCACCTCGTCTCGCCGTCTTTACTACGTGCGCGTTATAACACCCAAGTTTTGACTCTGACCGCGTCCCCTCGCTGCCGTTATTTGCGGACCACCCGCACTTATCACGCCACTGATTGACGTTTACTCCGCCACTATAATAATTCGTTCTTTCAACTCGTGCCAAAATATACGCACTCGTCATCATTTATTAAAAAAAAATATTTCTTTTCTTTTTAATACATTCAGTATATCTTCGTGACAACAATTCAAATACATTCACCATTGTTTCGTTCAGCGTGACCGGTACATTCTTTTATTTCGTAAATAAAGACCGGCTGACATGTGATGGCATTTTATACCATAGGCGGCATGTTCTGTATGGCAATCGTTGTGTCGCCCAAATCTGCATGCGGTGTGTACGTCGTGCGTCCGGTCTTACTCATCTGGCTGTTGCCGTGTGCGACGCACACAAATGATGCTTACTGTGTACCACCGCTGCATTGTTACCTTGAAGAAATCCTAATAGCTAATTACGAACTTCGGACAAACAAAAAGATTTTCATCTAACATTAAGAGAACAATATTTTTATATTATGAAAGACTACTTGTCGATGTTTCAAATCTTAAAAGTTTTATGTTACGCAAATAGCAGTCGGGTGCGCGTATATTGAAAGTATACAAGATAGGGACTGCCTGAGTATACATACTTTCTGATTTCAAAAAGCAAAATTAGTTTTGAAACTATAAATAATAATCTATACTAATATTATAAGCTGAAGTCGCAGTTTTTACTCACCTATATAAACGAAGTAGCGGGTTAAAGAGAGCGTTAGGCCAAAGTAACTATTCCACGCGGACGAAGTCGCACGCAAAAGCTAGTTATTAAATAAAAATCAACTGACATTCACACAGCGCCATCTAGCCCCAAGTTAAGCGTGAAGCTTGTATTAAGGGTACTAAACAACTGATAAACATACTTATATTATTTTTTTTCTAAATGCATACATGTTATACATAAAACCCAGACCAATACAAACAGACATGTTCATGCACACAAATGTTTGTACTGCCTTGGGAATGAACTCGGAACCCTTGGTACAGTAGCCGACCTAGGTGAAATTATCTAACTTTATTAGCTGTATACTAGTATTTATAAACACTTGTTCAAAGATTTCATTCTAAATCTATACAATGTAAGAACACATTGTTTCTAGCCTATGCTATATTTTACTAAAATATTAATTGAATGTATAAGCGTTAACAAGTATACGCGAGCGGTACGCAGAAATCGTGTATATTTCCAAACTCTATTTGTTTTACTTTCTGAAACTATACAGTGCTAAAACACTAGAAGTGCGTACTGGCCTGTATACTTTCAATAAAATCGTCTGAAGCAATAGCTTGACGTGCTGTTGAAACGTGCGCGGAATAACTATATTTAAAATCATAGATTTAGTATTAGCGCGCTTCGCTTACAAGATACACAAAGCGTGGGAGTGAGAGGTCCTTAATCAATTCTGAACGCCCGAGAGAAAAAGAGACAGAAAATATAGAAATATGTTATTGTTTTTCGCGACTAAGAGCCCAAAGCGGCCCGGTGTGTTGTCAGTGTCAGTGAAAATTGTAAATATTATTGCTAATTATTCTATTAATATTGTAATTATTACTTAATACAATTATGGTGTCGTGTCTGTACCTGGATGCAACGCTACTAGGCGAAATAATCCGAATTAATAAACATTTACTGGTAAATACGATTTTATCATTGGAATTTTACGAACCATTTTTTACCTAATTTCAGCTAGAAATTGGCTTATAAATATAAGTTTTCAATATAATTTTTATTTCCATTTATATATTTGAGTATAAATAGTGCTTTTTATTTAAATTCGCGAAAATAATGTATAAAATAGCAAATTGTTTGTTTACGCTAGTGCTTGACAAAGCGGTGACGTCATTACAATCGATATAAAACATACATAAAAAAATTTCGTTTTTTTCAGGTTTCCACACAGTTCAGCATTGATGGAAAAATGAATGCGGACTTAAAATAGACCAGATTAAACTCTTAATAGAAACTATGCTTATCTTAGAATTAAACACGTAAATGAATTGTAAATTAAGCAAGGAAACGATACGAACATCTCAAAAGTGTTATATTGAGAAGGTAATAAATAAAATAATATAAAAGTATTGAGTTAATTAATTTACTGTATCTATACTGATATTATAAAGCTGAAGAGTTTGTTTGTTTAAACTTACTTATCTCAGGAAATACTGGACCAATTAGAAAAAATATTTCAGTTTTAGATTTCTTATTTATCGATAAAGAATATGGGTTGTACTAAAAACAATAGTAGTGGAGCAGTAATAAAGAATGATTGAACATTTTTCCTACATAGAGCTTTCCGCTGCGTGCGCTGTGAAAACGGTTAAAGTTTCGCAAAAGTCGTGTATGAGAGTTCTAAAAAAGACCGTGACAGCATGACAGAATGTCATATCATTAAAGGTTAGCTCACAATAACTTCTTAAATTTATCTAAAATAATGCATTATTTGCGAAGGTGTTTTCATAAACATAGTATTAATCCCTATGCAAATAAATATGTTATTTATCACGAGTATTTCATTTGAAACAAATTGCCCTTCACAGCATTTAATTTAAATTAATATCTCAGTTCCTCCGAGCTCAGGAGGTATCGCAGATATTAGCTCAAAGTAACTAAGTACTGGCCACCATCGGTCACCGTCGTTATAAGTTGTAAACAATTATAGGTTTGCTGATGATTCAGATTCATCTGGATTAAAATACCCATGATTTTCTTGGTTTCTGTACGAAAAGAGACCGCCCGTTGATTTACATCATAATCGATAATAAGAACTTTTAGCGTGGACAACACTATTTGGAACTTACACATAGACATTCACCCACATATTTACTTCAATATTTTTGTCATGCCTCTAAGCCGCCTTTGTATATCTTGTATATATATCTATGATTTAATACACAGACATTTATCAAAGCTGCAACAGACAATATTTTAGATTTGCTATAAGCATTTGTTATATACGAATTAAAATATACACCATGTTTAAAAGAAGCGCCATTTTACAACGCATATTTATATTAAACAATGCTGTGTCAATAAGGAATTAATGAACACTTGTTATTCTATGAAGAAGCAGTTGCAGGGTATCGCACTCTGCGGAGAGCTTTACAACCATTCTAACACGATGCTATTTTAATGCGTTGTCTAATTGTACTCGCTTATCAATGTAATATTAATCGTAGCATATGTTTTATTGCGTTCAATTGTGGTAAATGCGTCACAAATTGTTCACAACTGTTTAAGATAGACGTTCAAGTAATTGTCCGTCGCTGTATGAATCACATCATCCGAGTCCATTGTTTTTGTTGCCGACCAAGCCATTTTCGTATATGTTATCCTCAAGTAATATTATTTTCATTTTCACTATTGCAAAGAGACTTCGTTCGAATTCGCGGAAAAGATGTCAAATGTCATGTCTGTGTTGGAATTGGCATCGAAGTAAGAAGCTACAATATTATGCAAATGCGGTGAACAAAGGCACTCGCAATAGGCATATAGAAGAAACAAATACTTAAAGATTAATGACTACGAAGTGGCATCAGACGGGCTAAAGATGTTAGAGGGCGCACGGCGTCTCAGCGCTGGTTTATTTCGCGCAATCATTCAATAAACGTGATGGGAGTAATCGACAAGACCCTCAGTGAACTCATCAGAGAAATGGGATCAATTTCTATGTCGTATGTCCGCGTGAACACGGATGCAGCGTTAAATTATTTAAATATTGTTAAATTTAACCTACCACCGAAAAGCCAACAGTTTAAACATTTCCTCCTATAAAATTATAAATATGCTAAGCCACGATTTAAGTTGACGCCCCATTATAGATCGTTAAAGTTCATTTAAATATAGAACGCATTTGATTAGAACCAATTAAACGACAATTAAGCTGTTCTCTTGGTTGAGTTACGACTATATGTATGTACGGGCATCGTAGTATCAATTGTTTCAAAGACCTTAATAGCTTGAGTTCAGTCTCGTTATTTATCCTCAACTGTTCATGAGCGAATACAATTCAAAAGATAATTTGAACGCATTGATATTTAAATGATACTGTTATTAGTACGTATTGATATTGATTAGTCCAACAAACTTAAATCGATTTTTAGATTGTAATCGTTTCTTAAAATGTATGTTTATTATGTACCTACTAGTGGCCCTTATGGGGTTATCTTACATGTAGGCATCTCAAACGTACATATCTGGTGAATCCACGAGTTCAGATAATAACAATCTTTAGAGGTGTAAATTTGTAAGATTGAATGCGTAAACACGAGCTCCGCCGGTTCTAAGAGGTCGACGTACTGCCTATGAAATTTCAGTTGAAATTATAAATATTGCATACAAGTAACGTGGGATATTTTTATGGCACCTATTGTATACCAGTATTTACACCTTCATGGTCTTAAGAGAAAAACATGTGACAAAGGTTCCACATTTGTTTTCTTTACTGACGGTGTCGTTGCCCTCTGCGCTCATATAAATCTTTGAATAGTCCGTTAATGTTTATTCTTTCAATATTTTATGACTGTAATTTGGAAGCTTATGTCATACCTATGTTAAAAAACTTGTGTCACGGTATAACATGTAGATTTGCGCTCAATTGAAACTACTGGTGTTACGTATCGCCCACTACTAGAATACAATGAACAATCGGTGGTATGGTAACAGAAAGCAAATTTAACCGTACGTATCTATGATGGTATTATAACGATATATGTTTTGTTAAGCATGTACCGAAGCCGTCAGAAATACGACTGGAGTCGCACCAAAGGCTTCAGACGCCTCGCTCACATAATTGACAGCACAAACAAATTGGCTCCAGCGTGGATCGTGTTCGTCACGTTGACAACTCATACGCTAACCCGCACTGCACACACAAACATACTAGGTGTGACCTGTGCCTGAACGCTGGATATGTCCGTAATAATACCATCCACCCGAAATTAATATTTACCAAACAAACACCCGTTACTGTTATGGATTAGTTTGTAAAATGTAAACCGTTGACGTGGAGCTAACAGCATAACGTATGTTATTATAATAAACAAGCCGCATCGCGGTGTGCGCGTCTGATTGCCGGATTGCCCCTCGGTTTCAAACGCAACAACCGCGGCCGCTTGAAATCGACAGTGATTACAATTTTCCCTGGAGCTCGATTGCGCCCGCGCAATGTCAGATGGAAAGCAGCGTTTAACCAATGTCCGCTCTGATAACTCTCTAATTACGCGACCGTTTTCCTTCGACACTTGGTGACCACCGGCTTAACCCCTGGCTTTTCACTGCCACTCACCCGAGATTATTTGTATCGCTCCGCTCATTCGTTTGCAACACTTTCGCCTTTGTAGTTGCCTTCAACTCTGCATTATTTGAACATGCAGAAACGTAATGTACGCTATTTATAATATTTTCCGATTTCTTAAAACTAAGACACATTTGGAACGAAACTTTGCCTAGTTTAAAATGCATTTCGTGCGTGCTCTGGAATTGCTCATCACCTTTATCTTGGGAACTGTGCTACTAATATATCACGACATGGCGACGTGCAGCCGAGCCGTTTAGTCATGTTAATGTTAACCAGTATAAGAGGGACAATCTCCAGTCGAAGGACATGTACCGTCAGCACTCGCAGCTTCGGTTATTGCCCACAGTGAACAATAGGTACTCGCGGTAACACCACTCAAAGCATTCGTGTGTAATTGTTTACCTACTGTTTGCCGCTTACCACATACTCCAAACATACAATACAGAAAGTAATTCTATGGTTCACAAGATTTTGTTCGCTTCTTGAAAATGGTATTGCACATTTTCTAAAGTAGGTAAATAATATTTTTTTCTAAGAACAAGGTCTAAAATTTACATGCAATAAATTTTGTTCCTTGGTTGTATTAAAAATACAAATGTTTGCATGTTTACGATCTCCGGACGAGACGGAGGCGAATAGAATATATAATGACGTGTCATTCACATCGATTGAGGCCGCATACAAGATGTATCATACATTATGTATAGAGCTCGTATTCCGCCTCAAGCTCCAATCCGGTACGACCTTCACGCTTTGTTCTCCGTCACCCTACATAAAGAAATCCACTGCCACTTCCAGCACCTTAATATACGTTTTCTTAATCCCCAAGAAATGTTTATCAGGTCTCTTCAACCTATAGCAGTCAACTGGACTTAAGTATTCCCCGTTTTGCGCCAAATATCTAAGTTATTCGCTTTCCTCAACCACCCTTCACCAGCGATCTATCACAAATAATCCATTGAAAGTTCACTTTGGTAAAATGCGTATGATTTATCATTTCGATCCTTATTGACGTATCATGTATGATTTAATTGTCCATTATGCTCTATGTATATGAGTAGAGTCAGGTTGTTATTGCGATGCAAGCGTACGTTGCCCCTCGTATGACAGAGTGCGCGGTGTTGGACGTAATGCGCCGATTATACCTCATGTCGCGACGCGTCTCGAACAATAGTGTACGACGCTTGTACCCGAAGCGTCAACTGGCTGGCGCGTGAACACCATTGTTATGGTGATGCCTAGCGCCGGACCACTGAGGTTGACTCGGTGAAAACAAAAGACAACCGAATACGACATACTGCCGACACCAATACGCGACGACCAAACAAACGCTGATTTTTACAGAAATAAATAATTCATAATGGAAGACCGGATGGAGTTTAGACAGCATAAAAGTACCCATTAAAATTCAACGCACCCTACAGCTCTAAAGTACCACTTTGTGATTCGGTTAATTGGAAATATTAACCATTTTTAACGGGGAGTCCATTAGTGAAAACGAGATGTTCCCGAGCAGGTAGACGATGAAATCAGCCTCCCTTCAGGGTTATATTTTTTGTTGGCTTGGCAGTTGGCAGGTACCGGGTCCCTGGGGCAGATTGTGTACGGTTTTTTTGTCTGTAACAAAAACACATTGTGAGACCGAGATAAGAATAAAGTCTCTAGACGAATAGTCCAAAGTATCACTCATTGTAGGCGTCTTAAATATTATGTGAATAGTGTATGTATTCACATTTCAAATACAACCTTAATATGTGAATACTTAAAGCAGAAATTTTTAAAGGATACTAAAATGAAAAATGTTTTGAATAAGTTCTTTCTTTTAATGACACATATTTAAATTAATGAGAATTATGAAAGTGCTTAAGTTATGTAACTATAATGAAAAAGCAATTAAGTACTTTTAACCGACTTAAAAAAATAAAGATTCTCAATTGTTACGTATATATGTTTTTTTAACATAATCCTTTTCGTCTATTCCAGAATCAATCTCGTCCAGTGCAGACAATGACGGGCGGCGTGAGCCCCGTGGGCGGCACACAAGTATCGGGCGGCGTCGGCTGGGAGCAGCACCCGGTGCTGGCGCGCGCCTCCTCAGTACCGGCGCACCGAGCGCTCGCCGGCCTCCTCGACCGGCTCGGCCACCGCCGCCTCGAGCGCACCACCAGCGAGCCCGCGCCCCCGCCACCCGCCACCAGCAGATACAAGACAGAGCTCTGCAGACCCTTCGAGGAAGCGGGCGTGTGCAAATACGGCGACAAGTGCCAATTCGCTCACGGCATGCGAGAGCTGCGCAACCTCCAGCGCCACCCCAAATACAAGACGGAGCTGTGCCGCACGTTCCACTCTGTGGGATTCTGCCCGTACGGGCCACGGTGCCACTTCGTGCACAACGCAGAGGAGGCGCGCGCCGCGAGCCCTCGTCCCCGGGCGGCTCGCTGGCCTCGCTGTCGTCGGGCGGCTCCCTCGCCTCCTACATGAGCGACGGCTCTCGCTCGCCCCGCTCGCCTCACTCCCCGATATCCCCGCAGTCCCCGATGACGCCGCACTCGCCGCCCGCGCTCTCGCCGCCAGCTCAAACCACCGCATTCGCTTTCCGCCGCACCCACTCCCCCGATCCCGAAGAGGAGCGACTGCCGGTGTTCAACCGCCTCTCGTCCGCGTTCGGTGACCTCGTCATCGCTTAAAGTACACTGCGATTGCCTAGTCCTAAGTTAAATTATACCGATCGTAGCGTAAGGATTGTCTGTCACCTCAGTGCCTACTCGACGTCTTCCAGACCGCGCCTGAGCGCGTCCCGCTCGCCGCGCCTCGCGCATCCGCACACTCGCTCAACGAATGATCTCCAGTTTGTCGATGCTTCTCATTACTTCGCCCTGTAATTTATTAACTTGAAGAAGTTGTACTGGCGTCTCGAAAGTATGCGGTGTGATCATAGTGATTAACGTACATCTTTAGTTATCGGCACGCACTTGTAAATGGCACCTTATATTGTTAGATATTTATTGCGTAGCTCGCGGAAGTCTTCCCGATGCGATCCTCCGCCGAGCGGTGGTCTCTGTAAAGTTAGCTTATAGAAACATTTTATTTATTTGTACTGCCTATCCGCGCTCGGTACCGTACCGCGAGAAGGCGCTCGTGATCTATTTTTAAGGATTTAAGATAATAATTTATTATTTATTTCGAGTCTCTTTAACTGTAATAATTATTTTTATGTAACTAGCAGCTGCGATGCCGCACCGCACACGGACGGGGCCTGCGTCGACGGGACGTGGCTCATTATCACCCATTCGGAACGATCGGTGCTGTTCCCGAATTCCATACATTACATTTATAACAGCTTGTAACCGACGGGGCAGCATCCATCGGTATATACTCGTACATCTCGGGAGCTCGCTGGGCCTTGTTGTCGTCGCGCGAGCGAGGAGCGTTCTCACAGGCCCGCGCGGAGTCCCGCCGCAGCCCACCAACTAGCGATCTCAATCACCCGCGGCCCATTTGAGAACGCCGATGTAATCCTGCGGCGCGCCTCTAGCGGTCCGTCTGCAAGGATTTTTTCGTTTTGCATCGTGCGAGGAAGGCGGGCAGCGAGCTAAACCAGTTTGGAGTTTTGGTGATTGTTTTTTTCGTCCTCGAAGCGCACTCTCGAGCCCCTCTCGCTCCGATGCTCGACGAGATTGCGTTCGGGCGCTCGCAAAAAATGTAAGAAACCCGAGAAAACGCCCGCCGAACTCCCGAGATCTCGTGCTGATGAATTTTTATAGAGATATAACTTGAATACGGTAACATGATGCATGTTTATATAAGATGCGGGACGGCGGACTTACCCCGCGCGCTTCCCCCGCCGCCCCCGCATCCCTCACAAAGAGTGCCTTTTACTTTATAACAAAATAAATCGATTATAATATTTAATTTTTAGTTGATCGAGATAGATTGATTGTTTATTTATTGTCTCTTTTGAATATAAAATTCAAATTGGCACAGTTATTACTTTTGTACTTTGACAGAGCTAAGTAATTAGTTTGGACGTAGAATAGTTTTTCTTCTTTGAATAAAGTGTGATATTTTATAATATTTATATAACAAAGTTTAAAGTTTTAATTAAGGGACCAATATAAGTGATTCGATTAAGAGAAATTCTGATAGAAACAGCCAGAATGATACGCTTTCGATTTGTACCAAGAGACTGTATCCTCGCGCCACTCAGACATATATTTTGTTATACTAATTGTAACAAATCTACGATTTTGTACTGTACCAATAAATAGCATTTGACCACTACTGGTTTTGTGTTGTTATTGACTGCTCATAGAACCGAGATGGTGATATTTGTTTTGTTTACTTATTTTAGTTTCAGATTTTCTCCACTGAGAGTCGTATCGTGACCACGAAAGATAATAATTTTGTACCTAATTATAAGAAACTACCTAGTTGTAAGCGTTTTCATAAACTTCGCGAATATTATTTATTATCAGTTCATTACGAATTATAAACCATTAAAGTTGATTTATTTAATTTCTTTTGTATTTAAAACGTCATTTAAGTACGATTATTGTAACTTAATGTTAGTAATATATCATCAGTCATTTAATGTAACAAGCATTAGTTTAAAACTCTAGTACCTATGTCAGTTGTAATTAAGTATTTAATTTTTTTTAATTTAATTCCAATTATAAGTTAATCTTCCAAAAAATTGACTACGTATTCTATTTCTTATGGACAGAAACAAATTAAGGCTAAAGCTTGTTTATGACATTTTTTTTCTTGTAAGTTTTCCTTATTTCCATCTGCATTTTTATTGAATTATAGTCAAAATATGTTATTTTTGCTTTTTTTTTTTTTATTCCCTCTTTACCTACTACCTTTTATGACCTCATAGCTTTTAGGTTATATAAACCAATATAAAACTTTAGAGTCCATTAGAAATGATCAAAAATAGTTATGCAATTAACTTACTCCTTAATCTGTCATGAATTGCATGACGAATTCGAAGAAAGTATAATAATAGAAACAATATCGTTAATGTAGAGTTGATACAGGTATAAAGTTTTCTTAGGGGTGTCAAGTAAGAATTTAAAAAATCCTACTCGTCCCCTTGAGGACAAAGCTAGGGGTGACGAGCGGGAACTACCCAAAGAGAATCAGTGATATGAAACATTTTTTATTAGTAGACTTTAACTTCTACAAATATGTAGACTAAGGAAGTTTCTTTATTGCTAATCACTAAAAAAATATATCACGGTCTTTATTATTTAGTATTAATTTCAAATAATTCATTGATTACAGTAGCATTAAAATATCTGAAATGATACCGATATTTTTAAATTAATATTTTTTTGATTCGATTCTACCAAGATACGGTAAATATAAATCTTGAAATAATTTATTTTTTCATATTATGTAGGTGTGATATTACGAGTATCATCATATTCAACAGAATACCTATATTCATAAATTTGAAAAAATATATCACCAGACTTTCAACATTTTATCTATGTAAAAGATAACTGGATTAAATAGGCGCAAGTTAATAAAAGTCATGGCTTATCTTTTAATTTTCACTATTTCAAACTAAACCCATAAGTCTTATTTTACTGAGCAAGTTCTTTAAAAGTTGAATCCAGACTGTACCTCTGGATTGAGTCTAGATTGACCGATGACGTAAGAAGCACCTATGAAAGATGGATTTACAGTTCATAGACATTTGGAACACCAAGTTTATAGGATTGCAAAAAACAGTTGAAAGATATAGCTATGCTGAGCATCATGCCAGGATTTGAATAAACGTTTGGCCATCTTGGTAAGTTATGATTAACTTATGAAGTTGGTAAGTATATGGATTTACTAGGTAAGTATTCGGTAATTAATTACTTAAACTATGGTCTAAATGCACTAATACGAGTATCTACACTATAGATTGTATTGAGATATCTGTGATCTACACAGAAAACTAGTAGAAAATACGAATTCTGTAACATTTTATAAGACTGTAGGTACATTTCATGCGTGTCGGTGGCTCATTGGTGTGGACCATTGCCAACCGATCTGGAAGGTGGAGATCCATATCCCGCCGTATTCACGTTTATTCGACGCTCTTACGTTGAAGGAAAACATCGTGAAGAAACCTGCGTACGCCTGCGAAGAGATTTATGGGTGTAATAGGTTTTGCGTGAAGTCGACCAATCTGGGCCCTGGACGACTCCGGCCGGAACACCCTTTACGGATGCCCTTCGGTGGTGACGTGAATGAGCTGATTATGATGATATATACATTTTTTGTCCTAAAACTACTATGGAGATCATGGCAGCCGAATAGATATGTCCTCTGCTGCACACACAGAACTCCCTTATTGACTTAATGCGGATCGAGTTTAAGCAGTGTAATAAGTATTTGTTCATTCATTTCTATTAAGACTATCACAATAAGAAAATCCCAAGGTAGCGAGCAGAAGTTTCTAAATTTCCAATCTACTTGTCAATACATTAAAAAAAAACCATACAAGGTATCCTAACCGACCTTTCTTACTCTGCAACTATAGAACTCTAATAGCCAACTGTGCTTGCTATTCTGTTTTGAAAACAGACCTTGCATCTGTCGTGTAAGGTGACGGACGCTGGGCAATTTTGACGAAATTGTTTAACTGTATACTGCATCATTTATGGGCAGTCACCATCAAGCTGTCGAATGAACGAACGAGAGCTTGGTGGTGACTCGTAATTTCAAAATAAAATCTTGCCTGGTGAAGTTGTACCTACAGGCCATCAGCTTCCAAGACCATTCCGTCTTCTTATAAGTAGATTACTTAGGCCTTCAATAATATTCACGATAATTGTCGATAACGATAGTTGTGGACTTTAAACACAAAGAAATATAATATTATCCAAATTTAAGGCAAAATGAAATTACCAATTGTTTTCGCGCAAATCTTTACGCGGTAATTCAGAAATGGAAATATAAGTATGACCTACATATTAAAATACCTACAATGTTATCTTTGACTTTAATACAATACCAAGTTATCATCGGATATTTATATCCATATAAGTACCTATCTTATATTTATGACAGACATGGGTAGGTAAGAAGATAACTATTTTTTATTTCATTTATATGTAGTCTTTCATTCTTAGAGTAAAGCTTATTAGCTTTATAAAAACATATTTACGGTAGCTTATCATTTTAATAATCTAATTTAATCAAACCCGAAATGGCACACAATATTCTTCGTTCGTAAAGCCATAATATAATTTAAATTCGTTGGAATACGAATTATTTTTAGTAAAAATTTAATAAAATAAAATAAATACGGATACTAAGTTCGGGTCGAAAAATATGTAACAAAAATACTTAGGTATTAAAGCGCATTATTTATCTCAATGTGGGTGATATCAAAGGTGTGGGCAGTAACTTGTACCTTCTTTAAAGTTAAAAGGGCTTGAAAATGGTTCATCAGCCTATAACGTCTTACTACAGGGAGAGATTGGGCCTATATACCTAATCAATTATATAAATGTATGCTTGAAGTAACGAATAAATCGAGAACAGACATTAACGTTATTTTCTAGAAATTGTTACACAGACTTAGCAGATCTAGAGTTCAATGACATTGTTATCGTTTAGTTATAACAATAAAATGCGAATATATTTTAATTGCCTTGAAATCTTTATGTATGCATGATGTTTAGAGATACATTATTTCAGTAGACACTCCGTTTATAGTAAACGTTTCCTTGTCTGTTAACGTATATTATTAATTTATTATTACTTAAATACAAAAAAATCCTCAAAAGTAAGTGTAACACCGAAAAGCTATGTTTAAGGCTTCTTATCGAGAAAGGACACACCTAATCACACCAATTACAAAATATTTTTTTTTATTAACATTCGTATAGAATTTGTAAATATCTAATGTATTTTTTACCTTATACAAGTTTTTTTGTTTTCTATAGGCAGACATTTGACCGCCATCTCACCTGATGCTAAGTGATGATACGGCCAAGGATGGATCATGCCTACCTAGAAACAGCTAATTTAATAGTTATCTTTTTATGCGTTTTTAGTTCTATTTAAGATTTTACTCAATACATGATGCCTAATATAAAACAGGAATATAATAATAAATTGAGCGTCGGTGGCTCATTGGTGTGGGCTGCTGTCTTGCATTCTGGAGGGTGTACGTTCAAACCTGCCACATACCAATGTCTATTTAAATTTTCGAAATTATATATACGTTTATCGGCCGTTCTTACGGTAAAGGAAAACATCGTGAGGAAACCTGCACACGCCTGCAAAGAGATTCAAAGGTAGTGCGTGAAGTCGGCTATTTCACACTGGACCCGCGTGGACGACTCAGGCCTATACACCCTTTACAGGTAGGCTCCTCGGTTGGGACGTTTAATTAAATCAGCCAGCACATAACATACCACTGCAAAACATAGGCCTCCCACTCCCACACGGCGTAGGCCCATTACGTTTTTTTTTTATATTTCTACGCCAAACGAGTGTCACTCTCACTTATTTAAGGTAATAGCCAAGTGCAACAAAACATTATTTTCGGTTATGTACCGATCCGAAGATTGCCTACTTCTCAATTAAAAAAAAAACAGTTATTGGTCAACAAATGTTACTATTCTGTTTCAGAATATTTAAGTGATAAATTTTGACATGTACTTTATTTGCACCCTAAAAAATAATTGTTTATTCTGCCTATTATGAAACTCATTTCAGTATATTTTGATTATAATAATTGACTGTGACAATTATTTAATCTTAATTATTTATTAAACTTTAAATGATAATTAATCACATGACATGACTCTCTCCTTATAATAGTTGGAAATGATATACGATTACATTGTTATAGTTAAGTATGTAAATTTCGTAAGCCAGAAATGGTAAATGTGCTGTACTTATGTATATATATTTAAAATTGTCACCTATAAAATTACCACATTTGAACAAATAAATGATTTGATTTGATTTGATTTGACCACCGCTTTGATTGCTTAACTTGCGCGATCGTCAACAAAATAATAATCAGTTGATTCATTATTCTACTGAATAATGTCATGCAGTGTTAATCAACGACTAGCCGTCACAAATGTTATAGTTTAAGCCGAACTGTAACGCGTCGAATTTGCCGCTGAGTCGGCGACTCTTAACCCAACACTCAGATAAGAAGTGCCTTGACAGAACAGCGTTCGCATACTAAAACCACTGTGATCATGGTGAATTGCAAATCCAAATCTATTGCGTAACGCTAAGGCTCAAATTAATTATACAAACGTAAAAACACCGCACTGATAAAGTTGGCAGTGAACACAAATGTGAAACGGATGTTATAATCTGGAGCCTGCCGAACAAAATAACGAACTATGCGAAAAGGTCAGAAGAACACTATTATTATTTCTCTGTTGATGTATGCAAAACAAACGATAATAAGGTAAAAAGTAGATGGTTTACTAATATTAAGAACGACCACTATCCTTTTGATCGAAAATATTTTTAATTTTGTAATTTTTTGTTTCTTTTTCAATAATGACTACATTGAAATCCGCAAAAACTTATTGAGTCGATTCCAAAATGTATAACTATGTAGAATATATCCAATTTATCGAATCACTTAGCTGACAAACAGCTTGACAACATGCACTGGTGTTAGATTCTGTCTATTGATAAATAATGAAGATTAACATCGTCATCATCAGCTCATTAATCGGATAATGTACATACAATTTCGGAAATTCGAAACATTGGTACGTGGCGGGATTTGAACCTCAGCCCTCTCGGTAGGAGGCAGCAATCCACACCACTGAGCCACCGACGCCCATATTACATATACGTAAAAGGATAAACACTTTATTATAATAATAAAAGGCAGACTTATTTTCTAATATAGAAATGGCACACACTCAATCCTAGTAATTTTTACTTTTTTAAGTAAATGCTTAAAATAACTATACCACTTTTAAAACCATCATCTATATGCTGTTCCAGTCCACTGGTGTCATCTTTATGAAACACCACTGTGCTCGATCTTTTTTCCTCTAACTGCAAACCTCAGAATACAGAATAAACTCTTTTTGTATTCTGAGCTGCAAACAAAATATAATTATCTCTTTACCCCTTAAACGTATCGATGTTCCTCTTAACGTATGATATAATAATAATAACGGACAATTCAAAAATAGGGGGATTCATATCCTCCACATTTTCGAATCATCCGTTTTTACTCGATTATCTCAAGCGTTGGTCTATCAAGCCGTTGGGCGGCCTACATAGACTACGCTTGCCAATACGCGATGTCCATGGACCAGAACTAGTCTGCTCCAACGACCATCCATAGTCGTATCCCAGTACCACTGACACTTCACTAGCTGATCTACAATTTCAAAAGAAACAAAAGGTGAATGCTGATATTCAACTTCAACTTGATTGCAAATTATATACAGATCTCGCCAAATTGTATGGCCGCTCTGAATATAGTCAAAGAGCTTACTGCGCAGGTATAGTCAACAGTGTTGCCACTCGAGTTTTAGAAAAGAGCGGTTGAGCGGCCAAGATTTCTGTCTAAAAATGCTGAAAAAAAATGTCGTGAAGCCTTTTTTTTGGCTCCTCTCAAAGGTATCATGACCTACGAATAGCAAAAAAATACTTGTTAGCGTGTCGAAAACTTCATATTTACTAACATTTTAAGACAGTGAAAAAGAGCTAGATTGCTCTTTTCGGGCTAAATCGTTAAAAAGGAGTTACCTATACTAAAAGTATAGCTACTACAAAAGGGCTAAAGTGCAACACTGATAGTCAAGAACAAATGTATGAATTTTGTAAACTGCGCATCGTCTTGTGCGAAGTTCGGAGCGGCCAAAAAGTTTGCAGAGAGCTATATTTGTATTATATAATAATATACATAAATTCACTGCTAATCCTCAAAATTCTATATCTAAAAACTAGAACCTCGTTTAACCGACTGATATTAAGTAATAAAAAATTTCAGCCCCGCTGATTGTTGCTGATATAATATTGCCGCGGGTGTGTGCATTAACGACATAATATATAATATATTATCTTATATTTGAACTACCTAGCGGCCTACAGTGATTAGATAAACTTAAAGATGTATCAAAAACTTCGGGGCGCTATTTGTATGTAGTTGAAGCATGGTTTTGCTACTTCGAATACGCCTTATTTCCATTTGGAATGGGCATCTTATCGTCCCAACTGGCCATCAGAATTTCACCGAAGGAAAAAAGGTGAGATTTCACTGAACCGTAGAGGTTTGAGAACAGGCCACCTTTCCCTTCTAAGGTGTAACTATGGGTTACCATGATAATAAATGAAAACTAGTTGATTTAATCCATGAATTTTAAACATAATTATGGATGGAGACTTAGAAAAGACATAATGTATTCATATATTACGACTCGTAATAGGTACCTATACTCGTGATTTACGAGTATAGGTACCTATAAGCATATTTGTAAACATCTTAACGTTATATATGTAACTTCATAAAATATATACCTACGTTATGTAACTACTTAAGAGGCATTTGTGCATTTTGGCTACCATTAATTTTATGAAGTAGGTATGCCTTATTTAGTAGTGTATTTTAGTATCTTTCAGGTCAATTATGTGCCTGCCAACTTTTGCGCGTACGAAAAGCGCCTCTACCTACCTACCTCGTATAACATCGGCTATCTGCAAGTGAAAATCCTATAATTAGTGATCCAGCCTTTCCATACATTTTCCACTAATTTTTACTTACAAAAGTACCGTATTAACAAAGAAAGAGTTAATTTTAACTAAATTTAGTAGATACTACTTTTTATTATGTAAAGGTATACACATACAAATTTTGAGGGCTTTTATGTATACATATAAAAGTGAAGTAAAACTAGTGGACATGTCCGCTTCCTGTTAACACTGTGAGATATTTAGAAAGTCACGATTTCAAGGATAGATGTAAAACGGTAATCACAAATTTGCATTACGGCCTTTTCGAAATATCTTTCCGTGTTTATTTATGGGATTAATCGAAGGGCGCGCAGTGTGATAAGTTTTTTAGTTATTGTCACGTCGAGTCAGTACTGGCTTATCGCTAAACCAAACTATACATTTTTTTGTTGAAAACGATACGCAGTGGGTCAAAAGACCCATATTTATACGAAGGACGTTTTAGTATATATAAAAGTACATATTGTACTGTTATATGTAGTAAGCAAAAATATATACAAATGAAGGATAATATTCTCATTTATAACCTATCCAATATATATATACATATGCCTATACTTTTGTAAAACTAGCAATGATGAGGCGTTTAAATTACTTTACTTACCGGTTTCCTAGTCCACTAAATTAATTTAAGTAACAAAACAACCAGTATGAAAGCCACACACATGGCCTTTGCAAAAAGCATGGTTATGGCTAGATTCAGCCCTAACCGACCGTGTGCACAGTGTGGATTAGTAAAGACCAAGATGATCCATATCTTAAGAAAGTAACCGGGATTAAAGGTCTTACAAAGGCATTTTTCGATCACCTATCCAAATGTTTGATTCCCGAAAAAACATGAAGATTTCAATAACAAGGACTTTTGTTGATTTGTTAGTCACGGCAATTCTTACACACATTGTAAGTCGGTGTGAATGCAGTAAACTCATATACTAACGAACAGATAATTTTCATCAATAGATAGTGTGATTATCTGAACAAAAATTGGGTCCATGCCTGGGTCGTATCGGATATATGTCGGTCACAGCGTGAAAGTGGCAGGCAGGGTAAATTTCGGTACATAGATATTATTTTTACCTGCTAGAGAAAAAAATTAGCTCGCCGAATATTTAGCCTTTTTATGATAAATAAATACTTATGACTCGTACAAACCGTTTCAAATTTGAAGAATTGTAGTCATTTCTTTTCTCAGCTTCGCCTTAGATACAAACTCAATAAAGTTATTTCTGTTCATCTCTACACACATAACCTATTTATATTGAATTTGGTATTCTAATTTTTATTTTTATTTTTTTTTTCGAATCTTTCGAATGAATCCTGTGAAGCACTTGTCTATGTCTGAACGTCTTACATAAGTTCTGTGTTCTGTTGCCTAATTCTTTTGTATTTTGACGACACGAACTCCGTAACATCAGGAAACCATTATCGCAAGAGTCTGCTTGATTTGTTATTAACTATCTCAGATAATTAATACCAAATCTGGTATGCTTATAATTGGTTTTATAACAATTCCAGATCGCTTAAATTAAAAGCTAGGACAGTAGATAACAAATTATATTTCCTTTTACGATATTACTTGTTTGACATTGCTTTCGTCTGGATATTATCAAGTTTTTTTATCGCACATTACATCGACACATCGAAACCTAGTAAAATGTTCTTAACCACCCGTATGCATTATGAATATATGATTAACAATTAAACAGTTTATTTTATTTCAATCAATCACGTATTATTTCATATACTGGCGTACCTTTTCTATCCACATCATATTAAGTAGCTTTTTACTTATTAATTGCACTGTCGCTTTATAGATTTTAGGGTTATTAAACAATATTATCACGCAGCAGTTTTTGAATTTTCCAATATCATAACTGTGTAAGTAAAATACTTCGTGTAATCGCTAATGAAGACGAGGATAATATATATATTTTTTTATGTTACAAGTGTACAGGACGGTCTGGACGTTCACATGATGGTAAGTGATACGCCAGACCATGACAGAGCGGCATTAAAGGAGACCAACAACTGATAGACAGTTATTATTCTCTATCAATGCCGCACTGCGCCCCTCATACGAGACAACAGATGTTAGGTCTCTTATACCCGGTAATTTCACTAGCTACAGTGCCCTCATCCCGAAACACAAAAGTGCATAACACTCCTGTTTCACGGGATGATATCTGGCACTTCGGTGGTACCTACCTAGATGACTCAGTATCGAGTCTACCACCTAGGAAAATATATTACATAAAATATAGTACTATGATCTATATTCATAGATCATAGTACTATAAACCCATGTACTGGAACACACCCAAGTCCCTACGAGCATTACTTTCCACCTGGATTCAAAGTTTACACCCTTCAGTAGATAATTGAAACAAATCTGGTGCTTCATCCTGTTAAACGGGGTAGGTATGAAACCAAACGGAAGTAATCATTATTGAGGTAGGCTCACAGTACAAACGTGTTAAAGAATGGCAATCAGCAGTACTACAGTTCACTGCTACCGGGTGAACGCGATATATTTTTTATAGCCTGACGCCTACACAGTCGCGTGCAAAAGTGGTTGGCATAAAACTGGATGACAGTGGTAGAGATGGCATTGTATGCGCGAAAGGAGGTGCGAGTTATGTGCTAAATTATGTTACGAACGATAAATAATACAATTAACATGTTCTAAATGTTTTACATATCCACTTGAAGAACAGGTATTACGTTTCAATTATTCGAGTTACAGCGACATCAAGCGAACGTGGACTTTTGTTGTATCAATGCAACGGTTCTACGCACTATGTGCCCTGCCCACTGCCACTTTAATTTGCTAATCCTGTGGGCTATTTCGGGCACCCTAGTTCTCCTACGGCTTTCCTCGTTTCGGATCTTATCGCTTTGGGAAACACCTCACATCATTTAAATTCAAAAAATATCTGAGAAAGTTAATGCAAGGTTTTATACACCTACGTTCCAATCTTATAGTATAGAAATACTAAAAGTTACAACAGAAATAAAATTGTCTACACTAGTATTAAATCGCCAATATTGACACACGGATGTAAACAAAGCCAGTTGTCAGTACCTGTACACAGCCAGTACGGTTGGCAGCAATCAAGACAAAGGATCGTAAAGATACGCGACGTATCGCGCTTTACTGCTTTACGTAAAGGCATATACTCCACTGTGGTCGGCACGTTCATGCTGACATGCCAGGAGAAGGTCCCGTTGGCATTACTATTATAGACTAAGGCTCGTATTCTAGAAGGAAACCAAACGTTTATCTTTTCTTAAATTGAGTCAGAAAGGGATTTCGCTATTTATCGTAAAGAGCGCTATCCCTTTGTAACTTTATTCAAGCAAAGATCAAAGCTTGAGTCTCGTTGTCGAATACGGGCCTGAGACTTCATAATGAGAAGAACTAATCACGTGTGTGCAGTTGAAGGGTTCTTCTGTATGAAATGTGTTTTTTTTACAATCGCAAATAAGTCAGCAGCAACAAACATTTGTCATCTTAGGAAAAAATGAAATGAAATATAAATCCTTAATTTTATTTGTGTGAAAAGATCCTTTGTTACAATTAAAAGAGTTCCTTTCATAGAATTATTAAACTAGCAAGGGTTTAAATTGTTGTCCCTACGACACAGATGTATAAATTGCCAATATTAACATTTTAAAAGCATCCGTCATAAGAATAGAAAACATTTACTGTGACATCATCTCCTTCAGGTTCTATCAAAAAATGTTGCGACGCTTGTCATATAATGGTGGCGCTTTTTTCATCAATATATATTTACAAAATATCTCGGCAATTGAGGTAAGCCAAAGTATATTACATATTACCATCATACGATGTTGATAAAATAACGTTTAAATAACGATAACAGATATCTGTCCCATATGATAAAATACTATTTTTTATTTATTTTTTCCTTTTAGTGATATCGTTGTGGGAAGTAAATAATAATGTTAATGTAAATTGTATTTTCTACGATGCAACTTTTCTATTAATATTTTCAAGCTGGTTTTAATAAAGCAGTTAGCATTTAAGAACACAGTAGACAGACTCACCTGATGGTAAGTTGCAACTGTCGCCGAAACAGAAATTATAATTAGAGAAATATTATTCGTTCTGTGGTCGCCTATAATCCACCCGCGATCCTCGTAAAATACTTGTGACGTAAAATATTCAAATTATCTCATGTTTAAACCCCGCTGAATAGTATATAGCCAAAAATATATGTACGATTATGTAAGACATTACCCAAGTAACCCCAGTAAAAATCAAGTAGGATGGTAATGTATAAATATTATTTTTTTGTCTATTTTATTTAAAAAAGACTACTGGAGATTGTCAGTTTAAATTCTTTGTTAGACTATGACCTTGTTAAGCCTTATTAACTTTCAGCAGATTGTGTGATGATTATTCGCAAAATAGACTAGTCGTAGACAAAACAAAACGAGAAAGATGCTTTTTATTGACCATTATGTAGGCAATTAGGAACTCATATAATTTCTCTAATATGGAATAGCTGCTTCTCATACGAGTACCTACTACCTGCATCACCCTAATTTTCCATTAAATTGGATTAAAATATGACATTAAGGACCTTATCGCGCTGTGGCTTGACTGCCAGGGGCACATGAGCTTTTCGAACTTATTAATTTATGTTAATGCGAGGTTACCTCAAACGTTGGCCTGGTAAGTAATAATTACCCTTGAATCGTCCGTCCCTATGACCGCTATTTGCACAATCCACCTTTGTAATTCCCTTGACATGCGTTTCAAGGTTTCCTTTTTGGAAATTGATGCGGTATTATAACAACAATCCAAGAGTTTCCGTATAATACTGACTAAAACCACAGGGCACCTTCAAAAAGCTAACAGATGTGAAGAAAGAGTAGACTGTCTGCGATGTATAATTACTTCTGATGTCTTGTTCACCGCGAGTACAGTCAACATGCAAAGGGTTGCAGTTAAATAGGAAAGTTGAAGGAATGCTTTTTAAAAAAGCAAATTGTATAGACATGGTTCTTTTATTAGTTTTAAATTCATGTAAATGGTCATCTTTTTTACTGTTACGAGTAGACACGTTTTTATTTAATAAGGTTAATAGAAGAATCATCATTCAAATTATTTTTATTTCCTTATTATAGTCTTTAGATAAGTCAAAATATACATATAGAAGCTTAAAGGAATTATTTAATATTACTCGCAACGTAACTTAGTACTCATAAAGGTATGCGCGTATACGTGACTTAAGTATTTATATCATGTCAGTTATTTAAAAATGTTCAGCATTATAAGGTTAGCTACAATATAAAGAAAACTGAGTCATTCTTTAATGCATTTGTAACGTGGTCGTGAATAATAAAGTAATAAATAAAGTAAGTTGTTCTAGTATTGATGCGTTTTGATTTTACACAATTTGTTCGTTTTTACACTTTTTTTTACTTTACACCTTAGATATACTTGTACCACTTAGATAATATTGTCATTATTTGATAATAATGAAGTTTAATTTCCAAATACTTGTATCTATTTTTAAAATCAAATTAGAGCAACTTGACATTTTAATATAAGTTTTAATATTAAAATGTCAAGTTGCTCTAATTTGATAATACCTAATACGCATAGCAATGATTGATCCAATAAAGAAAACTTGTTTGCAATACTAATAGATCTTGGTGCATATACAAATTTCTAGCAATAATACACTTATTGCCAGAAATTTGTACACTAAAAACTAATACAATCATCGGAAAACATACTTATAAATTAATATACATTGATCTATATTGTATATTGGTTTACGTGTATAAGATATTGTTTCCGCCATTCGGTGCAAGAAGCCTAAGTTAGGGAGTAGTAGTGACCAATGACAGTAGATGCTACAAGGAAGAAATGTATTCAGCAGTGGACATTTATTAGCTACTATGTAACAACCACAGATTTCCCAATACAGAAGATGGGGCAAGCCGCGTTTAAAGTGCGACAAATGTAAGCTTAACGAGCATACACTGGCTGCCAGTTTACGCTCTGTGAGACGAGTCAAGACACGAATATTAGAAAAAATTACCGTTTTTTTCCAAAATGCCATCCTGTGCAATTGTAACATGCCATCATCGCAATGAATCAATAAATTTACCAAGAAATATAATAACTGTTCACAGGTAAGAACCGAAAAGAAATTGCGACACTGGGACTGCTTATAAACTTGGCGGCTTGTCCAGTCTAATTGTATATTCGGATGTCTGTGGTAACAACTATGTTGATAGATCAGCTGTTTCCACATTTTCAAAAGTTATGTTGCTATTCACATATTATTTCCGCGGGCGACTGTACATCTTACTGGTCCTTGAAATACAAATTGCAACCGGAGTAGGTATATATGTTATAATACATTATATTTGTTGCAAATTGATCACAGCTGCGACAAATTACAGCAATGGCTGTCGTCTCTGTCGCTCCTAAAGAAGAATCGTATCATTTTATTGTTTCCTGTTTACCTTTTAACTGAACGATCACTTATTTATAACTGGGTTATTAATATGTAATTTTGTATATTTTTTTCTTGTAGGTATGCAGGAAAATTAATGGGTGGAATGTGAAACGCGCTTGAACTTTACAAAAAAAACATTGGATTTTTTTATTTGTATTTTGCGAGTATTCGTAGTTTTGTGGGAAACATTATAAATTATAAGGAGATTTATTTAATTATGACTACTCCTGTTGACTGCTGATGACATATAGAGCTTCACCTGGCCAGAAATGAGGACATTGTCTCCCTGTTTATATTACAAACCAACATGCTGTGCTGGTAGCGGGTTCTGGTCCTAAACCCCTCAATGATGAGTATGAGAAAAACCGCGCAGTGCCATTTGTACCATTGGACAGTTCTATTGATGGTACAAATGGCACTAATATTGTCCCATTTGTACAATCTATTGTACAAATGGGACTGACGTATCCCAAATGTACAATCAATGGTACAACTCGTTACGTAGGTATGTGCCGTTTCAAACAGAGTGATACCATGGCTTCACCTCACAAAAAGTGAGCGTTTTGTTTTGGCGAGTAAGTGAGTATTTCGAAGTTCAAAATCCCCCTATATTTTGTTTTCCTCCACCCTTTAAAGGTCATTAACACATTCGTTGCTCCTTCGGTATTGCGAGTGTCCAATTGTCCATGAACAGTAGTATCATTTATCAGGTGATCGGTCTTCTCATTTACCTACCTAAGAAATAATATAGATCACGCATGTCACTGTGCTAAAGCTTACAAAAGTTTAAACTAAAATAGAAATTAGCGGCCACCCTACCTGGTTATTCTTAAGAGTCACCTATAGTAATTCATTATCCTTACGATCATTATAGCGGAATGAAAGCCTCCCCTAATGAAATACTAATTAGTGATATCAAGAACACATTACAATGCTTATATGTTAGCCTGTGTTGTACCAGATGTTTAGTCACAGTACAGTTAATTCAGTGCCTGTCTCTTACAGCTATCAAAAGCCTCTAGTAGCAGTAGTCCGGTTGTTAGTTCGGTTGACCGAAATACTGCAACTTTTTAGTTGCAATAGTTCGGTTCTAACTGAGCACCGGACTATTGCTACTTATTTAGTTGCAACAGTTCGGTTAATAAAGTTAAGTTAAAGTTTTGTTTACTTGTTTTGTTTTATTTTCCCCATTAACTTTGAAGTATATATACTTATATAATTATTTGATATTCACATTAGTATAAGTAAAATGATCATAGGTATATTCGGTCGTATTCATTTTCTCTTAGGAATATTACAATATTACAATGATTTGGAAAAAAGTACGAGGGGACCATACATAACCAAGAGGTTCTGTTGTGAACACCTTATGAATATATCAATCTGTTAAAAAATACTGTTCACTGAAAAGTACGAATTGGACACCTTCGATATAATTATGGTCTCCTAGTATTTTTTTTGTGTGATCAGATTTGACAGATCATACCGAACGACACATGCAAGTAAACAAAACTTCAACTTAACTATATTAACCGAACTGTTACTACTAAATAAGTAGCAAAAGTCCGGTGCTCAGTTCGAACAGAACTATTGCAACGTAAAAGTTGCAGTAGTCCGGTCAACCGAACTAACAACCGGACTACTGCTACTAGAGGATCAAAAGCATGATTGCTTAGATGAGATTTAGGTACGCAGCGGGCCTTATTCACTTCTTATCCTGTATAGGATTAAGTATTTTATTATTATATTTACTGTATTGAATAAAAATACACTAGTCCCTTAACGTTTTACAAAGCACCACATTTTTTATTATTTGCTCTCTCTCTGAGTCGAACAAGGCGTACGTAAGTTTCTTAAAATAAAAATTTAATGTACCGCAGACCAGTTCTGACCGCAACACGCAA
The DNA here is from genome assembly GCA_019425675.1 of Leucinodes orbonalis. Lineage (NCBI taxonomy): Eukaryota > Metazoa > Arthropoda > Insecta > Lepidoptera > Crambidae > Leucinodes > Leucinodes orbonalis. The sequence goes on from PQWD01001216.1 coordinate 34,190, forward strand.
CTTGGCCCAGACAACGAGGCGGGATGGTTTTTTTCTACAAAAAGCTGTAACTTCGAAGTGGTTCCATAGAGGTATTAAAGACTTATAGTCAGAGAAGGGACTACTATGTAGAGACCATGTTCTGGTCATTAACTGAGGCATCTCCCTATTCTTACGTCAGCGTATTTGGTGACTGAAGAATAGGTAATGACTGCCTACTGTACTGTATAGGTAATGACTGCCTAATGTTGTGTGTGCATGTAAAGGCTTGCATATATGAACCTTATTCATGAAATGTAAATACAAACGTTGATTATGTTTAGCTGTAAGCACACCCTTATAAATAAATAAATAAATAATATGTCATGGTCAGGCGTATCACTTACAATAGGTGAGCGCACTGACTATCCCGTACACTTGTCATTAAAATGCAATGTATCGTTCAGCCCGGTTCAGACTAGTGCTTTCCGTTGACGATAGCAAAAGTCAATCTACTATTACAAGGGTCGTTTTCGGATGGGTGTTCGAATTTTTTTTATCTCGGGTCCCTCCGTGCTTCGGAAGGCACTTTAAGCCAATGGTTAAGCTTCATTCATAAGGTGGTATTTGTTAACATCTGCCAATCCGCAATGGGCCTACTTGGTTGGTTAGTCTCCCCATAGTCATGCAGTGTAGTAAGTCATGAATTCATGATCCTGTGGAAAGTAATAGGCTGATGATGATGGTAAGACCCTTGTCTGTTATTACTCCCAGGGATGTACAACGAGCAGATGAGGTCCCTAAGTTGTATACTGGGGCGAAACAAAACCTTTGGGACTGTGAATTGTTTTCTAAACTAATTAGCAACATTCTGATTATATTTGAACTTACTAATATGTGCCAATATAGGCATCAGTCTCATATAAATACTTTTGTACTAACTGACAAATGCTATTTTACTAATAAAAGAAGACAATAGAAAATAATCATTTGTTTGAGGGGAGAGTTTTCCCCGCGGGGAGTCTGAGCAAAAGATTATAAGCATTCTATAAACAACAGTGACAGGTGTTAAGTGTGTTTTATTTATATTTTTGAAAAATTTTTGTAGTAACTAACAGTTAGTAATAATAATATTGAAAATATATAAACATTACTTATATATTTTCAATATTATTAATTAGCACAGCATGGTTAATAAAGAAAAGGCAGTCTGCTTGAGTCCATAGAGGTTTCTTAAAATCCCTTGTTACGCACCAACATATTCCGATGTCTGTTTAAAAACACGTCGATATCGCGTTAACACATGCAATAATTACTCAAGTGTTATTAAAAGATTACGTAATTTTTTTCTTACAAATAACTCGGAATATTTCATTACATATGCAAATACGTCTTTGTTAAGTTAGTACCATATTGTTTTCGAATTATTTGACTAGCGCATACTTTACTCAATATTCGTAATTTTATCGATGCGTGATAAATCGGTTGGATTATTGTTCAATTGGAACTTATTTTCCTTATCGTATGATTGTTGAAAATAAATCATTAAACAGGTCTTCAGAAGTTTGAATGAAAAGACTGTTAAGAAATTTAGTGCTATCAATAAAAATGGACTTTCAGTCAACGGTGATGCAATTTTTAAAATGTTTGAGCGATGTGGGTTTCCCTTACTAACCTACGCAGGTTCAGTAATGATGATAATGGTAATAGGAAGTTTTGCATTTAATGAAACTTAAAAAAATCTATACAAATCATAACATATACCTATTCATGTTTAAACAATATCTGCATAAGATTTGCGTCCTGTACCTCTTATGCAATATGGAGATCGGAACGCGTTTTTAAATACAAAGTGTTTTTTACAACAATATATTTATTGGGAACAATTTATGAAAACTTAACTAATTTTCAAAACTTTAAATCCTCTTTAAAATCGACCTGGTTTTTTTACCTTTAAAAGTACCTTTTTTTGGTGCTTGTGCGTGCTTTTAAAGGTACCTTTAAAAGCACGTTATCCAAATGCCTCTTAGATTTTTGAACGAAACTCCTTTTCAAAACAAACGAAATTATTCCTCAAACGTGCTCAGTACTGTTCCTTAAAGATTTAAACGTGGAAAGTATATATTTCCACTGTTCATACAATGGCCGACTGCTAATAATTACCAAACGAGCCGTAATACAATGCGAGCGTGTAATATATTAACGCATTTGACCGCACAATACGCAATATAGATGATATCAAGAACTAAACACGCAATAATTGTAAAACGATAAGTAAATTACTAGTATCTTATAAATGGTACTGCCTATATACGAGTAGACAACATTGCTTAGGCATACTTCGTTTATTGTTTTAAGACGTAATATGGCGGAACTAGCATCTATGCATTAAAATTCCATTTAGTCTTGGATGAAAGCAAAAGTTGCGTATTCATTGAACCATGGCTTGTTTTCATATCCATTTATTTACGCTATGGAATTGCAATAGTGTATTACATAAAAATTATTATTGCTTTTACGTAATAAGAATGGTATTTTAACATATTTGGATGAAACAAGTAAGCAACCTAGCAAGCATCCTTAAAGATTAGTGGCTTCTTTTTCCTTCACACTAGTGATACCAAAATGTGACTCGTTATAATAAAATTGCTAATGCGATGCAAGGATTATAATGCCATCCCAAAATTCACAATAATCGCAGAATACAAGCATTGTTGTGTTTCACTATCGTGGGATACGAGCTGACAAGTGCGGTAAGTACTTTATTGTTATTTTCAATCGTAATATTTTGTCTACAAACTTATTTCATTTAGACATTCGTGTCGGACGAAATTTTACATCTTATACCATGTCAATCGCGTGCACTCCATATATGCAAATAAGCAGTGCATACCCTGTGCTCTCCTAACAAAAATTGTACCCACTAAATAGTCGGTTTTTTGAAATTCTATTCCATTGTGCCTACGATCTCGTTATAAAACGCATGACTGTTTACTAAAAGCAAATAAGGAAAAGTATCTCAACTGGTATGCGTATACCAAACAAGGTGCAAGCACTTGTGTCACTTCATCAGGCCTTTGTTTAAGAAGGGTGTATTATGTGCTACCTGATAACAAATGCATCATTTTAAAATGCATACAAGGTTTTGTATAACTATTGACAAGCCGCAAACTAAAATGAGCGGCATTAATATTCTCCGCGCAGCCAGAAAATCAACATCTTAACGTCACCATTGTATATTACGAGTTTCAATTCTTTTGAAATTTCTTTTCATTCTTATAAAATTTAAATAGTATGTAAATATTATGAAGCATCGGTGGCTCATTGGTGTCGACTGCTGCCTTATGTAGGGCGCAGATTCAAATCCCGCCAAGTACCAATGTATTTTCGAATTTTCAAAATTATATGTACGGTTATCCGACGCTCTAACGGTGAAGGAAAACACTGTGAGGAAACCTATGCACGCTCTCTATGAAGAGATTCAAAGGTTGTGCGTGAAGTCGGCCAATCCGCACTAGGCCCGCGTGGACGACTAAGGCAGGGGAGGGGTCGTGCCCCTCGGTGGGGACGTATAAAGCTAATGATGATGACAAAAATATACTCTGTCCTCATTCCTCAATAAATAATATAAATCCGAAGACCCATTTGGTGTAATGATAGAGACGTCAGCTATTACACCAAGGGTTCTGGGTTCGATCCTTGGGTAGTACAAACATTTGAGTGCATGAACATGTCTGTTTGTTTTGATCTGGGTGTTTTCAAATTTACAAAAAAGAGTATATACGTATGTTAATCCTTTGTTTAGTATCCATATAACAGGCTAATGCTTAGTTTGGGGCTAGATGTCGCTGTGTGTATGTCTGTGGATATTTATTTAATATTATTTAAATACTAAAAAAGTTAGGTTATCATAGAGAATATTGAGTATTCGAAAAATTTTAGCTCTCATCGATAGTTTTACAACTTGATCATACGGTGAAATACATAGGTATCGTACAAAGACTACGGAAATTCTAACATTTACGTTTTAAATATTCCGAAAATAAAACATTACATAATGGTAGGTAACACTTCACGCGTTTAAAGTATAATCTTGAAAACAAAGTAATTAGTAATTTTGGTTACAAATAAAGTTAACTCGTACATTAGTCAGCGTGCGTCATGGCAACAGTTCCTTTGCGCACGTTACTCAGGTGATGTTTTCATCAGATTCTTAAACTAACATTTTGTTATATTTTATATGTTATGAAGTGTACGGGACGAACAGTTGTATGTGAGCACGTAAGTGACATGCGGGGCCTTCGTCGCGATTCCCCATAGGTTCGCTCAGTCCCCCCAATCACATACTCCGAGTCCCACTATGGGAGGCCCTAAGGTTCGTTGTGTAAATTTTTAAGGTTTAAAGCCACGCTCGACAATTGTCCGGTAAAACTGTAAAAACCGTTTGCAGCCAACATCAGTAGTCAAATCGATTAAATAAAAAAATGCGAGAAACCCCTCATTGTCAATAATTATTATTTAAGTCAAGACCGCCTGTACCCGTCAGCCGAGACCATATTCTACTCTTTGAGGATGACTTACACCGAGTAATTCCGCTAGCTATAGTCCCCTATTTTCTTCTGTATTTCAAAAAGAGGGAACCTTGGTGACTCAGAAGGGTTTTTTCGGAAGAACATCACTTTTGGTCGCAGGTGGCTTCCAGAGCCGGACAAGTGGCGAGCGCTCAGGTGGCTCTCAGCCCAACGAGCCTCTTTAGGTCTTACCTAACTTTCAACCTAACTTTAAATCAAACGGAAATATTACAAACAATAAATTTACATTACGATAAAAGCTGGAAATATATTTGAGGTGGCCCGAAGGCCCGATACCAAGAACCATAGTTGCTAGGCAATTGAGATTAATATAATGGGCTTTTATCAAATACAAATGATCGTATCAGAAACCAATTTTCTTTCGAAAATTTCCTTTGTCTTTTGATAGCAATACCGAATTTATTTTAAAACCTTATAACCAAGCATTCGTGTAAGAACTTGGTATGTATACAGTAGAATGAGAACAATACGGATATTTATCCAACTGGCATAGGTAGTTTGTTTTGCCACCTCTGTGTTAGTTCGGTATCATATTGAACCCCGTAAAATGTTTGAGTAACCTCCTTTGTATCTTAAATATCGATTTTTGTAGACGCACTCGATTTTCATATTCACCTGACAATAAAACAAATATTCCCAAATTAAAAAATCCTCAGATTTTCAGACGGTTCCATATAACCTCAACGATATGACACTAAGGTAATTCAACATTGATATTTTTAATCTTAACGTCCTATTTGTATGAAATGGTTGAGGATTTCTCAATTATTACACCTAAGAGTACCGCGTTCGATCCTTAGCAGTTTAAATATTTGTGTGTATGAATATAAATTTAAATTTAAGTTTAAATGAACGTGTCTGTTTGAGGGTGTTTCTATATTTATTATGTTTATTCATTTACGGTGAAGGAAAACATCGTGAGAAAACCTGCACACGCCTGCGAAGAGAATCAAAGGTAGTGCGTGAAGTCGGCCTAACCGCACTGGGCTCGCGTGGGCGACTGAGGTTTATACGTCCTTTACGGGTAGGCTCGTGCTCCTCGGTGGGGACGTATAATAAGCTGATGATGATTCGTTAGGCACACGTCGTACAAGATAGTTGCTAAAATTAGAGTCAGATGGCTCTTTCTCATTCCTGTGATTTGATTTATTGTGAAGATACGGGCCTTAGACCTTTTGGCCGGACATCATTTTGAAGAGGGACTGCCCTCACGATGTATTACTCGTTTTAGATCGGGCTGTGTGAATGTAGGTATATATTTTTTTAAATATTTCAAAGGTATAGCCATAGTTTATCTATCGCAATTAAGAGTATGCAACGTAATATAATGTATGCTGTGCAGTATTCACATGGTAGCCCAACAATTGTTGTACACCACGGCTTTTATTTCGCTCTAAAAATTACCTCAAGCGGTCACTATAGGTTTTTAATGTCGTACTGTGCTATTGTATACGTTCGATAAACTTTGTTTGCGACTAAATGAGCTATACAGTGGTCGTTGCCCCCGCTGAAATAGAGAACGGCAGATTACGTCTGATATGCGCATGCGCACGCACTCGCAGATCGCTTTTCAGGATAACTCTATGTTAATAACAATGCACGATGATACCGACGGAAAGTGGTGTAATTGGTTATTGAAAATGAAGCTGTTTGGTTTTTGAAATTAGGATTTCGGAAAGGAAATTTCAGATTAATATATTATTTTGTAAAAAAATCAATACCTGTTAGGTACCTGTACATACGGGGTGCTTGGTGAGATGCCTCCTTATAATGCACCCTGGGCATCCTGTTCAGAGGGGTTACCGCAATCTCTTAAAACAATATTATTATAATGATACGTCAGCATTTTTTTTCCAGAAGAGACGAAGTAATATTGTTGTAACACTGTTTTAAGACAATGGTCGTGATTATGATGGAATAACTAATCTTAAATAGACGCGAAACTTTCGTCTATTTTCTATATTATTCTCTAACCATATTTCAAAAAGAAGTAGTATATTTTAATCACAATTAAAAATATGTCAATGGGTACTTTAATATCGGTATTTTTATTGAAAATTATCTTCATAGATTAACATTATCGTCCCCATAAGCTATCTGGGAATTAAATCACTCAATAAAGGACCATCGCCCGATTATGGAAAAGGTCATTACATTTTTATTATTGTGTAAGTTGGCTTATTTAAATATCGTTATTGTAAACCTTTTTCTTGTCAAACGAAATTAGGACCCAAACGGACATGATGGATCAGTCCGTAGACGGTTCACTAATTTTGCCTAGTTTCCTATTCCAAGCCCAATGTTTTGGATTCATGTAAGTGATTATTAAGGGAAAATAATCACTGATGAATAAGACGGCAATAACTAACAAATTAACTTTGGGCATGAAATAAAGGAAGACCTTTTAGCACCTTTCCTTTTTCCTTTTAGTGGACATATTAGCTTTTGACGATGGTGATGATTATAACGCATTTTTCACGTACACTTCCTAAGGTAGAATCAAAAGCGTTGAAAAGCTAATATCTGCACCCATATAAGAGATGGGTTATCATTATCAGATGCGGACTCTTTCGTCCGCTCCTAACAGATAGATGGTACTTATATTTACAAACAAAGCTAAAATTTACATCTATTAAAGCGTACCTTTTAAAGAAAACACAGCTAGAGACAAGTAAACTGTTGTTTTATGTCCTTTCTTGAATACCTGAAGTATCTATAATATTAATAACGTTCAAAAACATTCTAGTCATGTCTTAATGTTTACTTTGCAAACATATTATTATCTCCAGGCATATCATTTCGCAGTATAAAATGACAGTTGTTTATGTGCTGTGAATTTATTTAAGGACTGCTTGACTGCTTAACAACCACAAACCGAGAATACAAAACAAAGTTCTAGTAACTACCTCTAATATCGTTCAAATTATTTGTAAGATAACTTATAGTCTTACAATTCGTTTGTATTTTGTAAAATAATGCTGCAATGGATTCCATTATTGACTAAACTGTGTAGATATAGATTTTTTGAGTTAATTGTATATACAATCATTGGCATTTATGCTTCATAAATTGCCGGTTCACAGTAGAATCAACTGTCCGAACCGTTGGTAAATCAATTGAATGTTAAAACTTCAAAGGTGTCACTGACGAAATCATTTTTTTTTGTTTTACGATATATTTTTGAGTCTAAAATGTCAATGTCGAATAGCCAATCACAATGTTAGGGTTCTTAGAAATTAAGATAACGCTGCAATAACGGGAAACTTGCGCAATAATATTTCCCGTTTACTATAATATGTGTGTCTAGTTGGTGAAACTCAAAATTAATTATTGTTGCGTCCTCTGGGCACGCTAAGATTTTAACGTGTGTTAACATAGTGAAACCTGAATTAAAACACTTTTATATTTTCAAAGGCTTTTTTGAAAAGTTGTTACAGTTTTGTTATTAATTATATGTCTTGTTCATAAAAAACCTTCTGTAAACTGCGATAGGACAATTTTGAAAATAATGCAAATATTTTTCAATCAAATAATATAACGATTTATTTATGTGGAAACATGATATTATTTCTATCTCCCTATATATCCTATATAACGAAATATGTAACGAAAGGAGTGCAATTCTTGTCGTCATATTCTACCACCCGGCAAAACTGTGTAACCAGTTACCGTCGGAAATATTTCCGGAGTGATACGACATTGCGTCCTTTAAATCAAGAGCCTTTACCCATTTAAAGGTGCTGCTCATATGTGCAGCGGTGTCATTTAGCATCAGATGAGCCGTTTGCTTGTATATAAAACCATCGATCACGTGCTTTTTCAATCCTCACTTCAATCAATCAACTAGCTTATAAAATCCCACACCAGGGGCCGTAAACCTGCACGCGGTACCATCTTAGAGTGAACCCTTGAAACCTTGTAGTGACTATGGGCCGGTCACTTATATCGCAGAACCAATGTTCGTTGGAACAGACGAATTCTGGAGTGGACACCGCGGCTCGGCAAGCCTAGCGTAGGATGCTCTCTCGGTGGACTCGATGGACTTTTTGCAAATCGATCGAGAGGGCGTCCCAGTCAACTGGACTGGTATATCCAGCGCAAAATGGAGAAGGCCTATGCCCAGAAGCGGACTGCGATTAAATAAAACGAATGTCACTTAGACTGTTATTATTCTGCTTATTTAGTACATGACTTAATATTTTAATTACAAATGTATGAAAATTATCATAATACGAGTATACCCACTGTACGCAAAGACGTAATTCAACCACCAACGCGCTGTGACCGATAGGCCGGCCATTGACCCCCTTATCAATCACCGACGGCACCTATGTAGTACGTGTTTGCCTGCACATAATACCTTGTTTAATTACACAAAGTTAAACTGCCTCTGAAGTCACATCTTGCATGGTAATACTTTTGAGACACCACTTATAAAGACGTCTGCGTGAGTAATAACTTATTCCGGTGTCACAGTTTTGATTAAGGTGGAGCTGTGTAAATTTGGTGGTAAGATTAATAGGATAATGTAGAGGTTTCGGTCATCATCATTACAGCCTCATATGTTTACTGATGAATACTGAAGAGCGTCGGTGGCTCAATGGTGAGGACTGTTGTCTTACTACCGGGAGGGTGCAGGTTCAAATCCCGCCAAGTACCATAGTCATTTCGAATTTTCAAAATTATATATACGTTTATCCAACGCTCTTACGGTGAAAGAAAACATCGTAAGGAAACCTGCGCACGCCTGCGAAGAGATTCAAAGGTTTTGCGTTAGGTTGGCTAATCCGTACTGAGCCCGCGTACACGACTATGGCCTATACACCCTTTACGGGTTGGCTCGTGCCCCTCGGTTGGGACGTTGAATGAGCTGATGATGATGATGTTCACTGATGAACGAAGGCCTCCCCAATAAAAACATTATCTTCAACTAGCATTTTTAACACTCAAAATGGAATGCTGCAATAAAATGTCGAACATTCAAAACTTAATCTAAATGGCTTATCCAAATACTATGTTGTACAATCGCTACTGAGTCGTCTAAGTAGGTAGGTATTACTGCAGTGCCAGTTATCGTCCAGTGACATAGGGACTTAAGTTTCGGGATTAGGGCACTGTAAGTACCCCGTACTAATGGATCAACTCTTATAGACGTAAATCGTCTATAAGAGTTGATCCATTGTCTCGAGTGACGTGTGGGGCGGTATGAACGGAGAATAATTGTTTTATTAAGTGGATGTATTCTTCAATACTGTCGTGGACACATCACTTACCACCAGGTGAGCGATCTGGTCGTCCCAGTTGACAACATAAAAATATCTAAAGTTTTTTAAAACTAAGAACTGAATATGTACCGGTTTGGAGTGTTAATATCAGCCGTGAAATCCAACAAGAAATACATTTGGTTTTGCTCGGTCTATGTATGCATTTACATTTATTGCTAAGACTTAGTTAAGGTTGCGGGAGACTGATGGAAGTTAATTGCTACAAATAGGTCTACGTTGGCAAATTAAAAGTCATTAGGCTTGACCTGAGTTGAAGTGGCAGTGGGCTGGTTACGTATGTCGTAGAACCGATGGCCGTTGGAGCAGACCGCGTCTCGGCAAGCGTAGCGTAGGACGCCCTCCGGCCCGATGGACCGACGACTTGCGGAAGGTCGCTGGTGGAAGCTGGATGAGAAAAGAGGAGGACCGGGATATCTGGCGCAAAATGGGGGAGACCTATGCCCAGCAGTGGAATGCGATATGTTGAAGAGAGAGAGAGAGGCCTTGACCTTTGTTCAGCAATGGATTGGATATCAGTATAAGGGCTAAAATTTTAATGATAAAAAAATAAATTTATTTATTGTTTTCTCCATTCCAGTGACTCCATTTCCTACCGCATTTCACGACGGAATGCAGTAGTTTTAATCGTATTCGTTTTCAACATTTTTACCACGTACGTGCAAACTTTTAAATAAGCTTCCGGCAGCGGTGTTTCCTGAACGCTACATGTCCTTACAAGGCTTAAATAAACAGAAGTTACTTATTTTTATAGGCGGATATATAGAGGTGCCCTTTGTGTTAGTTATACCTCGTCGGATTACGACCTAAAGCATTAGTAAACCATTCAAATAGTTCAACCATAACATAAAAACTTTATTACACTTAGACGAAAATAAGTCGAAGTTGCGCAACTAATTGTATTCTAATTGACTCGTCGTTTTTAATGTGACATAATTATTAGTCACAATTATCTCCTCCAAATTCCTAGTTAGTTAAGATAATTTTCCTACATTTTTAGCGGTTAAACCGCTTATTATCTTGAATGAATATATTTTTCAGATGTTTTCAAGGCGTATTTGCATATTTATCAGCATCGAATTAGGTAAGCAACAAAAAAAAACTTATAAAGAAATGTAAATAATGAGCAAACATCCGCATTGTAATTGTTACATTTCATTTTATTAGTCTAGAACGCGAAACAGCGTTGAGTCCAGGGCCGGATCTACTTAAGGGCTATAGAGGCTGTAGCCCAGGGCCCCGAGGTTGCAAAGACTGCCAGGCTCTATTCAAAAGTATAAACTATAATAAGAATTTAAAATAAAATGGTAGTTTGTAAAGTTCGTTTACGGACAATATTTTTACGTGATAGCATCATAGAACATTTTATACTTTATGAATTGATTTAAGGGAAAACACGTTTAAATGTTTTCATACTCATTTCCATATTTTTAAGACTAATAATTAATACCGATTATTCAGGTCGATGTATACATAATAATTATATTCATAAAATTATTTTTCATATTTTGTCACTCTTGCAGTGTCATTTGATTTAATTTGGTGATTCGGGAAGGACGCCTTGCTCAAAGAAATTTGTCACATTGCGGAATTGTCGAAGTGAAGACCTGGTGCTATTAGCCCTATACCGCCCAGACCAACTGAATACACCTTCTAGCTTTCCTCTTGAAGTTGTGCCGACCAACTTGGATAGTTTGACCTAAGTAAACTTATTCTTGCAGAGCTAAGAGAAGGACGTCATTGACGCATACTGGTTGTTTAGGCATGATCTGATCATCGAATGTAACTTTGTCCTTGCCCAAACTATGCCAAGCCCGACACGTCGTCGTGACCTATGTGAATAAAGATTAAGCCACGTTTTACTGCGGAAGTTGGTATATATCTTATAATACCGCACGTAACAGCGCGGGGCACAGCTAGTTTTTACAATATATGTATTTTTTATGTTATAAGTGAACGGAACGGTCAGCTCGCTCACCTGGTGGCAAGTAAGGGATACGCCTAACCATGACAGAAGCAGTATTGAAGGAAATCAATAACAGTAACTTGACATTTTTTATGTAAACTCTGGCCTGCGCCCGTAACCTAAGTCGGCAGATGTTAGGTCTCTTATACCCGGTAATTTTACTAGGTACTGTGCCCTCATCCCGAAACACAAAAGTGGCTAACACTCCTGTTTCACGGAAGGATATTTGGTACCTAGACGACTCAGTATCGAGTCGACCACCTAGTAGGATATACGAGTATATCACTATTTCGTTTTCTTTCTTACCCCAAAGTTGCCTATAAGAGCTTACAACTACAGCAATTATTTCGCATTTAGTACAACTAAATACTTGCGTTGATAAGCTTTTTTTTTGTGCAATACTTATATATAAATAAAATATCTAAAACATTTATATAACATGACAATTTATGAATTGAGTACTTGTAGTTTCAGCCCAGGGCCCCACAAATTCACGATCCGCCCCTGGTTGAGCCTTCAGTTATCAGATAAAAAGGGCACGATTTAATGATAACGACATAGTACCTACATATATTATCTATAACAGTGAATGCAACCATATGATAATAAGCACGAATATTGTGAGAACAAGTAGACGCTCTGTTTTTGACACTGCGTTATAGTACTAAGCCCGCTTAACTCTCAATCAAAAATATTAATATACTATTTTATTGTAAATTATTATGTTTTCGAAATCCTTAAGATTCACGGGCCAAATAGTGACCCGGTCCTTTGGAAGGCATGTGTGGGGCCGAAGCCAACAGCACAGAGGCCTTTTTTCGAATGTTTAATCTTTGTAAGTGTTACACGTGGCGGATGCCATCAAAGAATGCACAATATGATACAACCACAGACATCCGAATATACATTAGACTGGACAAGCCGCCAAGTTTATAGGCAGTCCAGTGTCGCAATTTCTTTTCGGGTCTTACCTGTGAAAAGTTATTATATTTATTGGTAAATTTACTGATTCATTGCGATGATGGCATGTTACAATTGCACAGGATGGCATTTTGGAAAAAAACGGTAATTTCTTCTAATATTCGTGCGTCTTGACTCGTCTCACAGAGCGTAAACTGGTAGCCAGTGTATGCTCGTTGAGCTCACAGTTGTCGCACTTTAAACGCGGCTTGCCCCATCTCCTATATTGGGAAATCTGTGGATACAACCCATGATGACCCCCGCCAGGTGTAAAGACTATTGTAAATATATGGAATCTACGATACTGGGCTATGGAATTGGGTTTTGGTGGACTGGATATCTGAGCTATAGGAGAAACTACGGACGCCTGTCATTAAATTAGTCTCACAGTAAAATAGAGACAGGAATAATTGTAAATTATTATTATGTTTTGTAAGTTTAGAACTCATTAAAGAGAAATGAAGAAATAATATGTATAACTTGTGTCCCGTTTGCATTAAAAATCCATAAGTACCTATACATCCAAAATGAATAATTTTGGATGTCCAATCCAAACAAATTAAATCACGTAGGTTAATTGAAAATGTATAAACGAGCTATTATGTTTAAAATTTCCTATAATATAGTACTTACCTTCCACTTAAATTACTTTTAAGTTCAGATTACAGGTACCTAAATCAAAGGAAATTTACGGCTCCAGCTGGATCTCCGAGGGATCAAGAAAACTTCACTGGTTTGTGAAGAATGAAAAGTGAAGGTATTTCCGTGACAGAAGGCAAAGGAATCTAAGCAGCCCGGAAATGATTAAAGTCATTGGGAGGTGCCTTTGTTCTCAAGTGCACAGTATTGAAAATAGTATAAGAGTATCCGCAGTAACATTTTCCCAGCTAGCCTTTCGATATCTCTGTCTGCTTTAACATCAAACTAGGTTTCTTTCAATCCCCGGTTGCCAGAAAATGACGACAGAATCGAACTGTGGAAGACCTCCAATCATCCAGATGGTGAGAACTCAGGCACAGAAACGAACCCGAATAATTCATCGGAACACTCCCCGTGATAGAAACGGTAGAGAACGCAAAGAGATGCCACTTCTCTACGCAAACTCAAACGGTCCAGCTGGTCAGTAAAATCTGTGTCGTCGACGATTCGAGCCACTCCTTTTTGGATGCGGTCAAGAAGAAGAAGTTGGAGGGCGTTTTTTTTCATAAAAAATGCGCAAATTTGTATCTTCTTGGGAGTAAAATCTACTAGGTTATGTTTACCCCAATCAAAGAGTTGTTATAGTTTAACTTCAACTTCAGACACAAGTCTGTTTCGGCACACAGCAATACTTTCCCGAGGTAAGTTAGCTTGGTCGGTATAAGATGCATCAACCGTGCTGTCATCGGCATAGCAATAAATGCCGCTATCGTCCAGCATATCATTGACATCCGGAAGAAAAAGCGTGGGCGATAATACACAGCCTTGCGGGACACCAGCATTCACAGATCTAGATTCCGAGCATACACCGTCGACAACGCAAGAGCACAACCTCTCGGAAAGTCCGTATAAACGCAGCTTGGAAATGAGTGCCTTATGCCAAACCCGATCAAAAACTTTCGCTACGTCCGAACTACCCGCAACCGTCTCCCCCTTAGTCTCAAAGGCTTTGGCCCACATCTCTCTCTCTTCAACGTATTGCAGTCCACTGCTGGACATAGGTCTCCCCCATTTTGCGCCAGATATCCAGCTTTCACCAGCGACCTTTCGCAAGTCGTCGGTCCATCGGGCCGGAGGGCGTCCTACGCTACGCTTGCCAAGACGCGGTCTCCACTCCAGAACTCGTCTGCTCCAACGGCCATCGGTTCTGCGACATACGTGACCAGCCCACTGCCACTTCAACTTGCTGATCCGACGGGCTATGTCGGTAACATTAGTTCCCTTACGGATTAAATCATTTCTAATCTTATCCCTAAGAGAGACTCCAAGCATAGCTCGCTCCATTGCGCGTTGAGTAACTTTGAACTTATGAACCAATCCCGCAGTCAGTGTCCATGTCTCAGCTGCGTATGTTAGCACGGGTAGGACGCATTGCTCAAAGACTTTGTATTAGCATTGAATAGTTGACGTTAGGACATGACGTAGCTTACCGAATGCCGCCCAGCCCAACTGAATCCTCCTACTAGCCTCCCTCTCGAAGTTATGCCGGCTAAGTTGGATGGTTTGGCCCAGGTATATATACTCCTGCACAACCTCGAGTTGGACGCCATTGACGCATATCGGTTGTGGCATGACACGACTGTTGAACATGACTTTCGTCTTGTCCAAATTCATGCCAAGCCCAACTCGTCGGGAAGATTCATTAAGGCTGTTCAGCATCTCCGCAAGCTCTTCCGATGACTCCGCCACGATGACGATATCGTCAGCTAAACGAAGATGAGAAATATACTCTCCATTGACGTTGACGCCTTGTTCAGAACAGTCCAGGGTCTTGAAGACATCCTCCAATGCGTTTGTGAACAGTTTCGGGGATACAACATCCCCCTGTCTCACACCACGACGCCATTGGATGGGTCTTGTCTGCTGGTCTTGGATCTGAACGGTCATCGTCGCTGCGTTGGAGAGACACTTCATCACCTCGATATATCGCCAGTCGATACCGCATCGCTGCAGAGCCTCCAGAACAGCCCAGGTTTCGATGGAGTCGAAGGCTTTCTCGTAGTCCACAAATGCCATACACAGGGGCCGGTTATACTCTTCGGTCTTCTGTATAAGCTGCCGAACAGTATGGATGTGGTCCACGGTGCTGTAGCCTTGTCGAAACCCAGCCTGCTCCGATGGTTGGAATTCGTCAAGTCTTATGGCGAGATGGTTCGCTACAACTCTGGAAAACCACTTATAGACGTGGCTCAGAAGCGCTATCGGTCTATAATTCTTCAAGAGAGTTTTGTCACCCTTCTTGAAGAACAAGACGACAACACTTCTGGACCACGCCTCTGGTAGTTCCTTGGTGGATGACGGCATTAAAGAGCTCGACTAAGCCCTAAGACGGCTGTCCACCGGCTTTTAGGAGCTATGTCGTAATACCGTCATCCCCCGGGGCCCTCCCATTCCTAAGTTGCTCCAAGGCTGCACTAATCTCGCTATATGAGTATTAATATTAGCATTTTCATTTAGTTTTGTCTTACCACGTATGTACATGCTTAAAAATATATAATATGTTACATTATAGCAAGTTAAGGTTTAAAGCTAAATACACATGTTTTCCTCCTTTTCATAATAATTATCTGAAAATAACAAAAATAATGTATTTGTTAATGGTTTCAATTAAGCATGTCTTCGAAAAACATCGATACACACTTGTGTATTGCTTTCAAATACCTTCAAATATTAACTATGACATATTTGAAAGAAAGTGCCGAAGCTGAATAATTTTAATGACTTTATGGGGCGGTGTACTATTGTGTATCCAACTGACTACACAGCATAAAGATAGGGTTGCCTTATCTATAAAATCGATATTTCCGTTCATAATAATTCATTTTCTATGTAAAACCTTGGGGATCTATGTAAAAAGTGGCGTTGTGTGACTTTTAGTGGATATTTATTTTATTTATATAAATAATCCCGAATACATACAACGGACGATCGAAAAGTAATGATAAAAAAGTATTCATAAACCCCGATTTCAATTTTTCTACATAGTCGCCAAACAAGTCGATACATTTAGTCCAACGTTTCTCTAAAATGAAAATACCCTTGAAAAATATCATTACCTTGGCTATCCCACAATGTCTACTTCTCGAATGGCAGCCATTGCAACTCCAGCTTTGTGTGCAGAAGCGTTGTCCTGATAAAACAGGAATTTCACTCGGAGTTTATTTTGTTTTTTCTTTTATGGCTACTAGTAGTCATCCTAATTGATCAGTGTAGTAGAAGCCCGTTAGAGTAGCTTTTTTGAATTTATATCTTTATTAGTAATACCCGTTTATCATTACTTTTTGATCCCCTTGTAGTATTTGAAATGTGAACGGGGCTCCGGTCCATAGAACCAAATATTTACAATTTGTTTGGATAGGTCTGTGTCTGTGATGACTGAAATGGTATAATGCTGATTCGTTTGATTAAACTGGCTTATCATCAAGATTTCATCCTTCGTATGGGACCATAGAGAAATATTTATTTTATTGAAAAAAAGTATAGTATTTGAGCCAAAATTATCATCAAAAACATAATCAAACTGTAGCAACCCTACGTTAGCGTGAGTGTTGTGTTGTTTGATCAAGTGTCAGATTATCAACGACACACCACAGTGCCCCGTTGTGCCGTCAACGAAGTCTTTGTGCCAAACGCGCCAACCCCACCGGATACCAATCTCATGCTTACCATAAACTGTCACGCCATATCGAAATGGTGGAATAAATAAAAAACAGTCACTTTTGTAGGTACATCTCAATAAGGACGCATAAGTATAAATCCAGCACCTTTAGCCAGCACCCTACATAAAAAGACAACTAATGCTCAACATACCACAATAAGGCAAATAAAATATAATTATTTTCATGCAAAAAATATTTCAAGTTTTGTGGCACCATAGTGGCGCCATTTGGATGCAGTGTATTCCTTCTAGAAATTAATAATTCAAGAAGCCAACCATTACGAACCTTTAAGATTAGTAAATTAGAAAAAGATGCAATTCCTCTCAACCTAAGATATTTCGAGCCCGGCTCCGAAACGATTAATAAATCGGCACCTGCCTACCTAGGTGCATATTAAATAATAAATGTAAACAAATGAAGGCACTTAATGACAAAGTTTGATGTGCACAGGATATCAAACATTTATCAAGTGATTTCAGGCACCTGATTATAAGTAGACACTTAGACACATGCGATGTAGGTAGGTAGTATATAAAAAAATAATGTTATTGCATGTACTATGTTAATTATCTATTCAAAAAAAAATCAAAATTCTTTATTCAAATTAGGCTTACAAAAAAGCACTCATAAAAAGAACTTTTTAACATCATTGGTTGTGTATCAAGGTTTTTACAGAACAGAACCAATGATGTACAAAAGTATGGATTCGTGATATACTCACAAAACAATCGAAAAAATGTAGCTCAGGCTGTCTGGACAAATCTTCCAATTAGGATGAAATTTTGTAGGTCGATAGAGCAGTTTATGTGACGGCCAATCACCCTTATCTCAGAATTTGTGAGGCTACAGAACCTTAGATAATCGATCGAGAACGTGTCCAGACAGCTTGAAATCGCGCTTTTCGCCAGTCTCTCAATCTCGAAAACGGAAGTGATTTTGATAACTTTTTGCATATCAACGTGCGTCACATAAATTTGTGACAAGCATGGAGCTAAAAGTTGGGTGGTACGTACAGCGGTTTGGCAGAAAAATGCAAAAATCTGTGTCCAGCCAGCTTGATTTTAGGTATAAAACTTCTGGCTGGCACCTCATGAATCTCAATAACGGGAGCGTTTTCGAGTATGGTTCCTTTACTAAGATTTAGTGACGGAATTTGTGACGCTAATAACGTTTGGTTGACGGCGTTAAATATAATGGTTTACGAGAAATCGATCAAAAACAATTTCAAGCTGGCTGGGACACATGTATCTCCGCTACCTGGTAATCTACGGCCTCCGAAATACGCTCAAATTTAAGTGACGGAGACGAAAATGATAACCTGAATTTGTGACGCAGAAACTTTCAGTAGTTTCAAAGATATTGATCATTTAATTTTTTCTATACAAAACGCCATTAATATTGTGAGGTGACCATCATGTAATAAAATAAAGGACTTCTTATTAATCGACCTATTGGCCGATAGTATAGATTTGCATATCCTTTGGTATTTTAGTCAGTATATAATTATAATGAATTGTTATGAATAAATTCAACATGAAAATTATTAATTGACTGTCAAAAAAGAGGTTGATATAGGTACTTTGGAGCATTGGAATTTGACCAGTTGTCGCAGGACAAACTTTAAGCAACAGATGGCGACACCAACATTAGCCGATTAGAAATTGTTTGATGAACCCGCGTCGGTCTCCGGCAGCGCATGAGTACCTACGTTCAGAAATTTGTTCCAAGTAGGTACAGGTAATATTTCTTTATGTTTAGTTTAGTAACTTTTTATTTTAAAGCAATTTAATATATCAATATTGGTATATAATTTTCTATTTAATAAACACTACTATTGTAGTTCAAACTTCTGTTTTCAAAGTTATGGGTGCCATTAAGTTCATAGAAGGAAGAAATTTTGGGAATATATTTATATTAGATGTCATTTCTTCCCAGACAGCCTGAGCTACATTCGAAAAGTGTTCCGAATGCAGTGACAGCACACATACACATATTTCGAATTTAAAACATATTTACCCAAACAAAATAGTACAAACTATACTCTGCTCGGCGGTTCGTTTTTGAGGCACGGATGGCGAATCTACCTTTATATATACAGAATATCATTGTACAGAACAAGATTATTGTATATGAAAATCATAGGAAATAGAAAAAAAACCGATAATATCCATTATGTATATCAAAATTTAGAATTTCATTATATTATCAATTTACGGAAGCCAGGAAACCATTGGTTGGGTACCTATCATTTTAAAAGTTACTAACAAAATAAATAACAACCGGTGGACTTTTTAATCAACAATGGTAATTTATTTTAAGCTTATTTTGTAGGCATGTAGATAGAGTAAATTGTAAAACGCGATGAGTAAAACATGAAGTTTATATTTCATGATGACAGCTGTTTTCAGCTGTTTTAATTTTAAAGGAATTTGTCAGTTTGACAGCTGTCTTCCTCTTTAAGTACATTTCTTCACACGTAAATACTTTTACGTGTAAAGAAATGTACACGTCGACCTTCGTAATATTTCTAAATGAATAAATATAATTATTTTAATTTTAGTATTTTAACTTGCAAATCGGAAAGAAAACAAAAAATAACCACTGATGTTGTACAATAGATAGCGATAAAAACGCGTAGTATGGAAAGACAACATAGATAATAAAAAGTTCAATATTAAAAATAAAAAAGCACGTTAAGTGTTAAATCGATTTAATCGTTAATAAAATCGATTAGAAATTGAATGTGTTTTGCCGAGAAGATTTATAAGCGTGAACTATTGCGACCCCAATAACGTTGAAAAGCCTGGATCGTTTCCTGATAAATACGACGACAAGTACAGGGCAAAATTCTTTAATAAGGAAACGTGGATTTGGTCCAAAAAGTAAAATTGTGGGAATCCACCGGTAAAACACGTATCATTAAGTTGAATATTATTATATTGACATAGTTCTTTACGATACGTTATGTATTTTTAATGTTTCGATAATTTTACTTTACTATAAACAAAAAAAAATTCATGAATGATAGAATTTTTTAAGGTTTTCAAGGAGTTTTGATTTATTAAAATAATATATTGCTTAAAAGTCTTGGTATACCAAAGTAACAAAGTAATCTTAAATTCCTATTTTTGGTTATCGTTATTCGATTATCAAAAGCTTAATGTGCTTTGACAGATTATTCGATTCGTATTTGCATTGCAAACATCACTATTTCCTCAGACGACAGAGAAAAACAAACTACTTTGCCTGTGACGACATGACGACAATGAATAACTTTATCAAATTCAAGGCCAAAATATTCGTATTTTAATCAGTCATTTTGGCCCCCAATCTGGTTCCAGCCGCGTAGTGCTCCCTCAGCGGCATAATTCAAACATGGCCTCAGCAATGTTGAAATTGATCAAAACCGAAGTAAGTTTCTTATTTAATTTTATCACATCAAGAATATTTTTATTAACTCTATCAAAAGTATATTGGAACGATAGGAGCACGGGTATAAATAGAACTTTAGGTTATTAATTTCCAACCAATTTGTTTTATAGGAATTGGTATTCTTTTAGTAGTAGAAAACAATAGTTTTAAAAACATTACTTAGTGCCATTAATGTATCTTTATGATCAATGAACATAACAAATGTTATTTTTGCGCTCATAAAATTAAATTAAAACTTCTATTAATCAATGATATATTTTTTTACTTGAGTTCTTGTTACTATTGACCAGTGTTGTTGTCTCTAATAAAACCATTTCTATTCAGAAAAACAAGAGGGCTCATAAATTATTCACATACTTTGGTATTTAAAATCACATCATAATTCATGGTTGTATTGAGTTTATTTTTCTGCGCAGTAGATTATTTTTAACTTCCATTTGTTTTTCTACTATTTGATGTGTAGATCAATTTATAGTTTTTTACATTCATAGGAAAAAGACAGCATTTGTATCATGCATTCTTTGAAGCTATTTCTTATAAATTAAAACTAGTTTTTTTTTAACTAGCTGGTGAAGTGTATAATTTTAAGTCTATACATTTCATAAGCTTTATATTAGGTAGTCATGGGTTGATGATGGAAACATGAATTTCAATGACATCTTGCTTTTCTGGGTCTATCCCAGAATAATATATGAAAATAGCTTCGTCTTTTCCATTCTAAGGCTGCAATTGAATTCAAAGGAAACAATATTTGACAGTTTTTTGATGACTTTATTTTTTACATGATCAGCAATTTAAATTCATAAATAGAAACCTCATTTAGATTGAAGTTCTAGTATAATATTTGATTAACATAAGCAGGTTTACATAGCACTAGTGGAAACTAACAACACAGTACATGAATCTATTGTGTACGAGCATGCTACATTCAAGCGGTTAATGGTTAAAAATAATGTTTAATATTTGAATAACTGTGCAGTTCTAATTTAAAATATTTATTAAATTGTGTGTAATGAAAATTAATATTAAATATAGATTTGATTGATCTTGTTTTGCCACAGTTCAGTGATTAAGTAGTGTTAGATTGATTTTCAATTTTATGAATATATATTTCTTATTTTTAGTATACACAAATGAATTTATTTCCTTAATTTAAATGTAAGCTTTCCCAAGAAGAATAGCAGGAGATTGAGCCATAACCCAGTATCTAGTAACTAATGTTTATGTACCAACATAAGATAGTAGCCTGGACCAACTGCTTAACATGCTTTCTGAAGAATAAAGCTTGGTTTCATTGTCTATAAGGTTTTATTTATTTGAATAAATGAGTACATAAAGGCATTCACTAATACGTGTAAAACTTATCTGATTGGCTGCAGTGAGTTAACAACTCAAATAAGTTACTTACTGTGACCCATATTTCATGATCAAATCTGTCCTATAGGATAGTACATCGTAAATACATCAAATCCTGTACACCTTCCTGAAATGATTGAGGGGAAAAACACTTACCTTACCTGATTGTTGAAAAGAGATTTATGGAATTTTGTGTTATGATTATATTTTTATTGTACAGGCACCTTTGCTGCGTAAGAGCTACAGCAGTTCAGCACCTACAACAAAACTGTTCATTGATGGCCAATTTGTTGAATCCAAGACAAACAACTGGATTGATTTAACAAACCCTGCTACCAATGAAGTTATAGGCAGGTAATGCTGTCATCAATTTGTTTTAAATGTAAGCTTAGCTTTATGTTTTTTAAAAAGAAATTGATGTCTTTGTGCCATTAAAATTATTTGTACAAAAGCTATAGGAAGCCACTAAAACTGTACTCTACATATTGAAATATTCCCTCTCACAATGAATACCAAAACATGCATCTGACATTATTGTTTCTAATTTATTAGTCAAGGGGTTAAAGACTACGAGATGTCCAATTGCTATCTTAGCCCTTTCTTTTCGATATAGAATTGGACTTTATAGGTAGTTTCATATATTGAGATGTAATGAATTTCATAATGAGCTCTTCAAATACCTTATTTAAATTACCCAGGAAATATCCTAATTTAGACTAGTTGTTAATATATCATATATGTACTCCTTATTAGGTTATTTTTGATGTAACTGCAGGTTTTTGCTAGTATGACTAGGCTATGAAGTGTGAATCTTGAGAACCTATTCACTTTTTGCTTTTTCATAATCTTTTCATAGCAACAGCATGAGTATTTTTTTAAGTATATTACGAAACAATGGTAATATACATTATAATTTTATAATAGAAGTTATCTATGTTGAGAAAGAAAAAAATACGAAATCAAGGAGATAAAAATAAACCTTAATTTGTCTTCCTATATGTTGTGGCCCAGGTAACTTATCAAGTCACATTTTTTCTTATGTAACAATTATTTTATCGTCTTACATAGATAACCCTAAGCAAATGATTGAATGTTGTTACAAATATAATCTCTGGTTGGCTTCAGGTGGTGTAATTGTTATTCACAATATAGGAAACAATGACGTGCATTATTTCAAATTAAAAATTCTAATGAATGGTAATATTTTTAAAACAATGCAACATTTGTACTTTTATGTAAGTCATCTATTTGTTGTTGTTGAAGATTTATTTTACATTGTCAAGTGGTGAATGTTATGTAGGTACCTACTTCGAAAAGTACCTACTAGAACTTTTGATTTTGTCTGAGATGAAATAAAAAAAGAGAAATGTAATGTTTTTTCTGCAGAATAAATGAGTACTTTGTTTCTAATTAACTCATGCTAAGAGTAAATAACAAATCTCATATCACTCTTGTGTTGGTACTACACAAATTATGGCGCGATTGCTGTTATCTTGTTTTTGATGATACAGTGAAGATAAACTTGTTATACTGTGATGTAATAGTTTGATTAAACTGCCAATATCAAAATAATGTTGTTGCGATAGCTACAGACACCTCGAAAATGATTCCCTACCTTGACATCCTGTTTAAGTCCACTGTAGGACTTCCATAAATATGAAGCCAATTGTCATGATCTCCATGCTTGCCAAGAGAATTGTTGATAACAATACTTTATTAACAGTAAGGTTTAAAGACAGATCTCTATTCCCGTCTTTTTATCCTACTGAGTTTCTTGCTGGATTCTTCTCAGTTGACAAAAGCAGTCAGAACCAGTGGTAGAATGTAAAGTATTTTTTGATAAATTAAAATCTAAGCCTTTCGGTACCCCAACAAGAGTAGAGGTGGTAACATGGAGGTGGTATTCTCATCTGACACAAATATCGTGGAGGATTGATAGTCATCATAGAACTATCGATGGCATACTACCAACGAGTTGTGTTGCTATACTATCAGACTGTCTTTATAGCAACAACACTAAATATAGGTAGGCGTTAGATAGGAAAGTGGTATTTAGTAATCTGTGGTAGTATCTTAAATTTGTCTTAGATATCATATTCTATAATAGAAATATCCAATTTACATTCCTTGGTCCCGGATAATTACTATTATGGTTTTGTTTGTACTAAGCTAATTATACATTTAATTCTGTTATCTAGAATTATTTAATTTCCTCGATGGTGTATGTCGAAAGGTCTTCGTATCACAGCACCTCGTGCGATTAACGTGGACGTGTATTCCAGAAGTTAAATTCTTAGATCACACATAATATACTTTAGATGTCGAGTAAGTTAAAAGATGAATTCTTAAACGCTCATTATGAAATTTATTGTGTCTTATTACCTGAAACTAACGCTATGATGGCAATGCCATCGAAAATTTATGGATATTTCGTTTTGGCAGGACGTATAGGCTTCGTTTCGAACATAATATAGGTTAATATTTTTATTTATGTATAAGAATTTAGAAGAGTTATCTCAATAAATACCTAATACAATAAATGCGATTTGGTAATATTTTATGTAAGTAAAAAATAGCTCAAAATCTACTGAACATAAATAATATCTTGTTTATATTGATAAAACACTTTATCAATATAAACAACACATGTGAAGACGGGGTCGAAAACTAAGGTGACTTTTGACTTTGGCTTATACATATAATCTATTGATTGTCAGGGTGCCAGAGGCTACACAAGATGAGTTGAACAGTGCTCTAGAAGCAGCAAAGAAGGCGTATAAATCATGGGGTCAGAGCACCATCATGACGCGTCAACAGCTAATGTTCAAGTATGTATATTTATATTTTAGAAACTTAGAATGCGACCAAGAAAGGAAAGGCATATACTGACGGTATTAATTAGCCCAGTCCCTATCCGCTCTACGGGCGTGTATCGGGTCGGATTTCTCGCCAAACATATTCTAGATTGCCTAGATCTCACTACAACACCCTTAACTGCAGTTTAAGTTGGACTGTGGGATGCCCTGATGTCTATCAGCGGCTAACAGTAAAAATCCTATCGAATTAATTTATCCTTAATTATAATCGCAACTATTTCTCCTGCTACAGCGGTTATAATTCAGGAACTTCGATCAGGCACACTATGATCGAAGTTCATAGCTATGCGAGCATTTAGTTATCTACTAGTTATTATAATAGTAATTTGCCATCAAGTATGGTGCCTACTTCGTTGAATACTTACTCGTATTTTATAAATAAAATTTAGACAACATTTTTGTTCAGTATTCAAAATAAATATTTATAAATATGAATACAAAACCAAAATTTCTTTTATTTGCTCAAAGTTAGTTTCTTTGCTGAAAAGATAATAGAATGCGTAACCTCCTTTTCGGCAGAAAAGTTACAAGAATCGATATTGCGAAAGGAATGATGTCAAAAGATGCTTGCGAGCATGGTTTTGGAGCTGATTTGCAAAAGTTGAACATCTGTGGTAGTTGACTATTAATGAATTCTCTTCAAATTTGAATGATCCGTGTTGTTATATTGAGATCATGACTATTTCTAAATTTGCCCTAGATCTGCTGTATATCATCATAATTTCTGCCTCCCTCATCAAGTCATCAATAGTCGCTGATATGGGTGTATAAAATGTTTATGCCCTTCATCAGAATCATATTTAAAAGACAATTTTACTTTCCTGGAGTACCTACGCTGTATCGCATTTTTTGTATAATCCGAAACCTCTCACATACGAGCATCATCGTTAAAGCCATATTAAGGTATAGTCGCACTGATTCATTGCATGTCACTTTATAACTAGTATTATTTGATTTTCTGCTAGATACACCATATTTAGATGTAATCGAAACATGAAAGCTGCATCTATACACAATAAAAAAATAGCGAAAGAATCAGCCGAACATCCTCTGTAGGGAACAGGCTTTCCCACACATGATAGTTATAATAATAAATAAATAATATAAATAAATCTACACTGACATTCACACAGCGCCATCTAGCCCCAAGTTAAGCGTAAAGCCTGTATTATGGGTACTAAACAACGGATAAACATACTTATATACAATATTTTTATACATAGAAAACACCCACACCATTACAAACAGACATGTTCATGCACACAAATGTTTGTACTGCCCGGGGATCGAACCCGGAACCCTTGGTGTTGCAGTCAACGTCTCAACTGCAACACCAAATGGTGGTGTGTCATCAAAGTTATGGGGAGGCCGCAACACCAGTAGTACGTATTGATAGGTACTATCTCTCTTAGAGGAGAAGGCACGCATCCGATTACCGCGTTACAGACTACGTCATCGAGTCTGTAAAAAGTAACCTGTAATAGTCAATAGAAACTTATTTTCAATTCCAGATTTGCACGCCTATTACGTGAAAACCACAGCAAGCTTGCGGCTTTGATCACAGAAGAACAGGGCAAAACTATTGCTGATGCTGAGGGAGATGTACTCAGAGGCATACGTGAGTAACCTCTTTCTCACTTCAACTTATCGCAGTCCTTTGGAAGGTAAATGTTTTCTTTGGATTCATTTATATAAATGCTAAGGTATTATTGAGTCACTTATTTGTGTAAGTTAGGTTTATACTACATGACCACAATAACTTTTCAACAATGTTTTGTAGTTTTTAACATTTGAAAACTGAAATTTCTTTTGCTATACTTTTGTATGTAAGATGTACCGTATGGTTCCTTAAAAATAATTGAGTCTTAAAAATTATCTTGCAGAGTTGGTGGAACATTGCTGCAGTATCACGACTCTGCAGTTAGGCGACAGCATACAGAACATCGCCAAGGATATGGATACACACAGCTATAAAGTTCCTTTGGGTGTTGTTGGAGGTAAGAATGGCGTAATTGGGTTTTATATTGACAATTATACAAATCCATGGAAATATCAGATCATGGTGATGTACAATGTAGGTTATAACGAAGAGACGATTTGACAAACGAAGGTAGTTACTTTTGTTATTCTATGATAGAATTTCCAAAGTTGAAAAAATAGTTAAATATCTCCAATTGAAAAAATGCAAATATTAAAAAGGTGTAATTCATACTGTTATTGAAAAAAAAATATATGCGGTCTTATCGCTTAGAACGATTAACTCATTTGGGTCAACCAATCGTAATCAAACCTAGAAATATATTAATTATTAGGGGTGTACATTAATGATGCCCCTTGCCCAAAATTATTTAAGGAATTTCGTTCTAATGGCTAGAGTAGCATAAGTCAGGGTATTGTGTGTTAGATTTTCCTTCAAAAATCGAAATGTAATGAGATACAAAACTTACTTTGAGAAACAAAACACTTTATTGGCTTGGATTCTTTGAACATATACATATTTGTTTATACGGGTTAATTTTTCTCTGTTTATGTTTGTTTTTTTGTTGGTGTGTATAAGTGTCGAATTTAAACTTTTTAAGTGAGTGGAAAGTTAACAGTAATATAAGGATCATCGTTATTTAATCAACTGAAGGACCCGTGCTTAGAAAATCCTCTGACATAATTTGGTAAATTGAGGAAAACCGTAAAATACTTATATAATCATGAGGTATTTTGCTGTTCCTAATGTGAGTACCTAGATAAATAATAGGGAGCACGTTGCTAACAATACCCTTTAGCAATTTCACAACAATAAATAAATACCTAAAATGAAAGTCATGTTTTTCTGTGGCCGTAGTGATAACTAAATGAGTTTTGTTGCAATATTAGTCATCATTGTTATTACAAAGAGATTTGTGCACTTACCTTATCGTTATATTGATAAAAACCGAACTCTTGCTCTGTATAAGTTAATCAAGTAGATAAGATAATGATCAATAAAAATCTGTCGCTATCCAAAGTATATCTAATATTATGTCTTTTAAGCAAAAACCTCACTTTATTTGCATAATTTCATGAATTATCAAAAAATCGTATTAATTCAATTTGATTGATTGATTCTGAAATAAGGACATCGTATTGTAGCTATGTTCTAGTGATGTGTGATCTATTTTTAAGTTCAAAGTTATATTTTGCATCACGCGTAGGTATACTTTGTGGTTTAGTACCTTACCTCCTTAAACCTGAAAATATACAAGGTAAAGCGTCATACGATTAGATAATAATAAACAAAGTCGGACCTTTTTTCAATATATTAGATTACCAGAAAGCTTATGATTCAGTACCTCACTCTTGGCTATTGAAAGTATTAGATATTATAAAATTCACCCTACAGTAAGAACTTTTATGTCAGTAATGAAAAACTGGACTACACGGTTAAAACTCTCCACATCATCAGAATTATTAGAAACCGAACAAATACAAATTCAACGAGGTTTATTCCAGGGAGATCTCTAAGTCCTTTATGGTTTTGTATGGCTCTAAACCCACTTTCAAGCATTCTAACAAAATCATCTATGGGTATAGACTTAATTATAATAGCAACGGCTCCACCGTACAAAGTCAAATAATAATAAATATCTGTTATACATGGACGATATTAAGATATATGCTGCTAATGAAGAAGACCTTGCACAACTAATGAATTTAACTGAAAATTTTTCAAATGATATTAAAATGCAGTTTGGTATTGACAAGTGTAAAATCAATTCTACCAAATCACAAAACAGGTATATCAATATAGATTAGAATCGGGTAAACTATTGATCCATTAAATGAAGGTTTAGCATACAAATATCTTGGCTACGTACAATCTCAACAGATACACATAAAGAAGTAAAAGAAAATCTAAAACTACAATTTCAACACAGGCTGAACTCAATTTTGAAAACACAACTTAATTCACGGAATACTATAAAGCAATTAATACATTTGCAATACCCATTTAACCTATTCATTCGGCATAATTACTGGACCAAGTCTGAACTCAAATCACTGCAACGCATGATAAATACATCCCTGACTCGTTTCCGTAAACATCATCCTAGATCATGTGTACAACGATTGACTTTACCGAGAACGAAGGTGGTCGAGGATTGATCGATATATATAATCTACACAATAATCAGATTAGAACATTGAGACAGTATTTTTACCAAAAATCTGAGTCATCGGTTTACATAGAGCAATTGTGCAAAATGATATTAATTATACACCTTTAAACCTGCAAAATCAAAATTATACCCAGACAGTTACAGGTAACAACAGCAAAATTGCAGAATGGTCCAAAGTCTCTGCACGAAGACATCGTCAAGATTTATGCCAATTTAATGTCGATAAAAAAGCATCGAACGCATGGCTGCAACGGGCGAACTCTTCCCTGAGACTGAAGGCTTCATCACTGCGATTCAAGACCAAGTTATTGAAACACGCAACTATAAGAAATACATTACGAAAACCAGGTCCACTGATTATGTAGAATGTGCAATAGAGTCCCAGAGACTATTCAACATATCACTGGAGCATGCGGATCAATAGCGCAAACTGATTATAAACATAGACATGATCAAGTAGCCAATATTATTCACCAGAAGCTTGCAATCAAATATAAACTTATTTCACCACCAGCGCTAGCATACTACAAATATAGTCCAAACCCCGTACTAGAAAACAACCAAAATGTATTTCGATAGAGCTATACTTACAGATAAAAGTACATTTCAACCGACCAGATATTACTTTAGTAGACAAGACAAACAAGGTAGCATTTTTAATTGATATAGCAATTCCTAATACACATAAATTCAAAACACAATAGCTGAAAAGATGTCAAAATATAGAGAATTAAAAGAAGAAATAGCTAGGATTTGGAATTTAAAACAAGTTACTATTGTTCCACTTGTTTTGTCCACTACAGGGGTTATCCCTACACAACTTCACCAGTCACTTTGCACATTGGCACTTCCATCGGCGACCTATATTATAATGCAGAAAGCTGCTATTTTAAATACGTGTAGATTGGTAAGAAAGTTTTTACAAAATGATGGCTAACATTTACTGGCTAGTTTCGGGATTTTATTGCCTGATGACATGCACTTGGCTTAGGCCCGTGTATGTCATTACTCCAGTATTTCAAAATACTGAGGAAATAAAGAACAATCAAAATAATAATTATAATATTTTATTTCCCAAAGTTACACATACATTTGGCGTGCAGTTTTAATCTAGCCTCCACACTAGGCTGAGCCTGTCCTGTGGAGGTCAATACCTTGTTTACAAAATAATTATACTTTTACATGTTGGCACTACGTTCATTAAAATCCAAATTATACAAACAAATTAGGAAAATGTCTATCGCTAGCTTTAAGTAAACATGATGGTGGCTCTGTGGTAGGTGAAGTGTGAGTGCATGTGAGGAACTACTTCACAATTTTTAAAAGATCCTCTGCTTCAATGTAACTGAGGCTCAGGAGTGTTTTAAACAATATGGCTTTTGCTTCCCTGACTGTTTTGTCTACAAGTTTAAGACGGTTGACAACTTGGTTGTAAAGATAAGGAAAGAGGTGTGGTCTAAAACGCTGGGCGAAACTAGTTTTAGATGGTAGGCTTGGCATTTTGAAAACTCTTTTACTCTTCATGGCGCTGTATTCACTGGATGCGACTACTGTTCGATGGGCAGAAACAACGGCCCTTAAAATAAAGAGCTTTCTCACACTAAGGACCTCAAACTCGTCATACAGTGCTTCAGTCGGATAACGAAAAGGTTTAAAAGAGCCGTTTTCAACACCCCTTTGGGATCTCTCCAAAATGATTAGTGCTGTTTTAGAAGCACCTCCCCAGGCAAGGATACAGTAGTTGATGATAGATTGGCATAGGGCTAGGTAGACGGTTTTCAAAGTTTTACAGTCAGCCACCGGCCGCAAATTCCTCATGACGTGTATGAGTTTTCTCACTCTACAGGACGTGGTCGCCAGATGCTCTTTGAATGTCAGATTTTCGTCTATTTCAAAAAGCTGGTTTTTCTAATATGTTCGCAGCCACATGAAAATGTATTGGTTTGAAGGGGACAATTGTGAATTTTAATTTCCTCCTGGTTTTTGGGCGCTGTGGCGGCTGTCTTGTGGAAACATATGAATTTCGTTTTTTTAGTGTTGAGAGTTAAAATGTTGTTGCTAAGCCATTGTGAAATCTGCCTCATACCAATCTCCACTGTTTTAATGACCTGCTCCCAAGAACTATCATGAAAAATTAGCGCTGTATCGTCAGCATAACAGAGTAACTCAGCGTTCTGAATAGGAAGAGAGAAGATGTCATTAATATATAGGACGAAAAGCGTAGGCCCAAGAATGCTGCCCTGTGGAACACCAAACGTGACAGGGTCTGAGACACTTACGGATCCTCCAATCCTTGTGCACTGGCATCTGCCTGTTAGGTAGCTGGTGAACCATCTGAGAGCTATTCCTCGGACTCCGAGAGCTTGTAGCTTACTTAAGAGAATTGAGGGGGACTGTGTCAAAAGCCTTGGCTAAATCCAAGAAAACCCAACACAGCTCTTCCCATCATCCAGATGAGAGACGATATCTGTAAGCAAAGTTACTGCATCTTCAGTTGATTTTCCCCTTTGAAATCCGAATTGTCTTCCTGATATAATGCCATTTAAGTCCAGAAAACTAACCAACCTTTTATTAACAATGCACTCCAGTATTTTAGAAATATTATTCAAGAGGGAAATGGGGCGGTAGTTTCCAGGATTGCTCTTGGAGCCGTCTTTGTGAATAGGGATGATTACTGCAATTTTCCATGCCCCGGGAAAGACTCCAGTGGCAATACTGAGGTTGAAAATATCTGAAAGAGGGCGTGCTATATTCGGTCCGATGGCCTTAAGTATTCGATTACTGATACCATCAATACCTGGGGAACTGTTCTCATCCAACCTCTGTATGAGCGCCAGAACTTCCTGCTCATCTGTGGGCGAAATAAAAAGGGAGAGGGCAGGTGAATTACTTATTTTAATTTTAGAGGCTAGGGATTCTTGGGTTTCATTCAGATGAGATAAGACTTTGTGAGCCAAGTTATTACCCATTGAGGCAAAATAAGAATTCAAGGAGTCTAACGGGTTTTCCGAGGAACACTCCTTGTTGGCCAGCAACTCCAAGGCACAATTTTTAGCAGAAGTACGAGATCGGTGCGAAATTTGGTTTATACTTTTCCATAACTTCCTAGGATTATTTTTGTTTGTATTTAGTTCCTTATTTTCGTACTCAGTCTTTAGTTTTCTTAGGAGTGAGTTGTAAAAATTTCTATATCTTGTATAAATCAATTTTTTCGTTGCATCTGATGGGAACCTTCTTGACTCAGCGTGTAGCTTATCTCTGTGCTTTGAACAACGGATAAGTCCGGGACTCATCCACGGCTTAATGTTGAACTTTGAGTGACTAATGCGAACTGTCCGGAATGCCTCGCGATCGCATCGGATAAAGCGTTTGAAAAGTTTGTTGCATCCTCTTCAACTGACTGATTTTTAATAACATCACTCCAATTTATTTGGCCAAGTTCTAGTTGGAGGTCCTGGTAGTTTATTTTTAGCCTGGTTCTATTTATGGGTTTTTTATTTTGCCTTTTATACCCACCATAATCATACTGTGATCCGTTAAATCTGCCGAGCATACTATGGACTCTGCCATGACGTGAGCGGGACAAACAAATGATCTATGCATGATTTATTATTATGAGTGGGCATATTTATGGAGGAAATTAATCCATGTTCCGAGAGAGCATTTAGGTATGCTGAGATGTTTTCATTATTAGAGGAAGTATCCAGTATGTCTAAATTTAAGTCTCCCACCACTATCAGACAAGGACTACGTGTTCGAGAATTTAGACAGCAATCTAAATCGGCAATAAAATTAGTTGGATTGGTAAATGAGGGGGAGCGATATATTCCTAACACAGTAAAACAATTTGGAACCTCGACAAATAGACAGTTCGCTTCATTTATATCTGGCTCAGTAACATTTGGGGACCACTTATCATTTACATAAACAATGACACCTCCAGACCTGTTAATGACTTTTGCAGTATTAAATGAATGATAGCCATTAATTTGCTTGATAATAGAACATGAGTTTATCCAACACTCACTCATCACTATAACGTCAAAATTGATGCTCAACCTACCGAGCATCACCGTAAAGTTATCAAAATTACGGTCCATGCTTCTGATATTCACATGCAAAATTCGTAAAGGAAACTTGGACATAACACTACCGCACTCTTCAGGGCTAGCAATAGAGTGGCATTCTATATTTAAGCTCTGATCAATATCAGTTATAAGGTCTAGAGTAGCCATTATTGAGAATAATATTTTTGAGAGTGGATGAAATTAACTCTTTAATGCCACTAATGTGCCAGTGTTTATGCAGTGCGGTGTTGAATTCAGTTTTGTCGGTGATCTGAATGAGTTGTGCGTTTTCTATGGATATTAAATTATGTGATGTGATGAAATATCGTAAGAAGACAAAAAGTGTAGTGAATAGTGTTAAACGCCACAGGTTAAATCTAATTTGAAAATGGATACTAAAAAATAATAATAACATGCTAAAACATTTACGTAACAAAGGCAATTCAGGTATGTTATCGCAATAATTTGACATCTTATCGGAGGTAATTTTGGTAAGGGTACTACTTAGGGCTACTGGACTCAGAAATTCTTTGCAAGTCTTCTTGTGTTCGTATTTGAATAGGCGGGTTCCCGTCGCGTCCCTCACCTCTTCTGATGTAGATGTTCCCATTCCGGTCCAGCAGTATTTGTGCTAACTCTCAACTCCAAAACCCATGTTTTATGAATTTTATTAGCCTTCAAAGTTACGTGGGCAAGTCCATTTTTAAAGTACATTTATTGACAAAAAAAATAAAAACCAAAGATTACACATACAGTTTCTGGCATCTTTTGCTATGGAACCATTTAGATAAACGCCACCATTATTATAATTGTAGTACAAATTCATAAATTAAGCATACTAACTACTATAAAGCGTGACGTCATAATTAAGTAGCCATTTGTATGCACCGTTTTTGGGAAAGTCCTTCAATGTGTTTTTAGAATTGGGAAAACTCTGAGTTTTATGTTAACGGAATCATTAATACCAATGTTTCTATTATCGAGCGGTCCATCGATACCATAGCAGAAGAAATGACATCAAACTTAACTCAAAAATGTTTTATTTAAATTAATCAACACTTTTGAGTCGTCAAGATCATTCGTATTTAGGACATTTTGCTGAAAAGAAAGATGGAATCATCTTTCTTTTCAGCAAAATGTTGCTAAGCTAATGGTGCTTAGAAGGGCATGCTAAGCCTTCGGTTCCGGCAATCTCATGATGGTAGTCGTCAACACCCACCATATCGTATTGGACTCGCGTGGTGGGTACCAGCCCAATCTCAACATAGCTATGCTGTACGAGAAGATCTGTGCCCTGCAGTTATAGGCCTTTAACAATATTTATATTTTTTAGGCGTGGCTGCTTTCAACTTCCCCGTGATGATTCCACTGTGGATGTTCCCGCCGGCACTTGTGACTGGCAACACTTGCATCATCAAACCTTCGGAGCAAGACCCCGGCGCAACACTTTTGATGGCGGAGTTGCTGCAAGAGGCTGGGGCGCCACCTGGTGTCGTAAATGTAAGAATTAAAAAGCATTCCGATTGATTTGTTAACATGTTTTTTAGATTTGTACGTTACCATTAAACAGAGTAATTTTTGGAGAATCAACGACGGTTTAACATGCCTTCCGAAGTAAAAAGAATCATCATTATTTACGGACAATCAGGTGATTTTACCTGCAATGTCTTAATCAAACTAAGAAAAATACGACCTCCGGGCGTAGCCGAACGTTGTACCCACTGGACCACA
This sequence comes from Leucinodes orbonalis, assembly GCA_019425675.1. Taxonomy (NCBI): domain Eukaryota; kingdom Metazoa; phylum Arthropoda; class Insecta; order Lepidoptera; family Crambidae; genus Leucinodes; species Leucinodes orbonalis. The sequence continues at coordinate 68,919 of PQWD01001216.1, forward strand.
GAGGCAGTTGAATTAGACTTGTGAGTAACTCATAATATCCTTATTCAAATAAATATTTTACAGATACTTTCAATTGTTATTATTATGTTATTATAGTAGTCACTATTACTTACCTATTTTATTTTTTGCGTCCTCGTGGGATTCAAACCAACGAACAGCTCATCAGGCAGCTTTATTAAATCAACGCTCAGACGACCTTGAATGGAGACTGTTTACCGGCGTATTTTACAACAGTCTGTTTTTGTCATTAAGTTTTTGCTATCTGTTCTTAATTTAGTTACAACATAGCTCGAACTTATATTTAACCATTTTTAAAATATTTGTTTGATTCATCAAACGTTTGTTTTAAGACATACAGTCTAAAGGTCGCAGAACCGATAGCCCTTGGAGCAGACGTGTTCTGGAGTGGAGACCGCGTCTTGGCAAGCGTAGCGTAGGACGCCCTCCGGCCCGATGGACCGACGACTTGCGAAAGGTCGCTGGTGGAAGCTGGATGAGAAAAGCGGAGGACCGGGATATCTGGCGCAAAATGGGAGAGACCTATGTCCAGCAGTGGACTGCGATAGGTTGAAGAGAGAGAGAGAGTCTAAAGCTAAATATATAATGTTTATTCCACAGGTGATCCGGTACCCACGATCCGGTGAACTTCATCTGCGACCATCCCGACATTAAGGCGGTTTCATTCGTGGGCGGAGATGCGGCCGGAAAACACATCTACTCACGCGCTTCAGCGGCTGGTTGGTATAGAACTAGTAAAATAAAATATCAAATCAACGACTTGGTATCATCCACTCCCCTGGGTGCCGTTCTTTTTTCGGAATGACTTATCACTTCACCAGACTATTGGCGCAGATGGCTCTCAGCCCAATAATTGTATGCAACGAGCCTAAATGTGTTCCAGAGGGACGCGAAACTCTGCTAAGTTCGTTGCGGGGGGGCTAGGTAACCTAGTATAAGTGTGGGGTGCCGTAAGTGTGTAAGAGTCTTGTTTTGGCACGAATGAACCGGCTCGACCGGAGTGATACTATGACTTCACAGAAATCGGCGAGAAACAAGCGTTTTTCCCTTTAACCCTTTATTCAACCCTTTCACTGCCAGAGACGCCTGAAAGCATCACAAACAATAGGTTTTCTATTGTATCTGGATTTCTGACAGTCAAAGGGTAAACAGAAACAATTCGCTTACTGTGACTTAGGAGTAACAGATGTCCATTGGTGGCGATATCACTTAATATTAGGTGAATCACGTTCCTTTGAGAGATTCTTCTATGTATGTTAAAATTTTAATCGCTTTTTTCTCATTTACCAATATTTTTAAAGATGCCTTGGTGTAGGGTTCTTACAAACAATATCCATTCATAATTTATGCTTTTTTGACTTACCATAAGCATTTTTATCCACTGACCTTCACACAGCGCCATCTAGCCCCATTTTGAATGAGGAGCTTGTACTATGGGTACGAAACAACGGATGAAGATACTTCATTTTTTAAAAATTACCTACTCTATATTATGTACCTACTATTTAATAACCTGAGTTTAACGGTATGGGGTTCACAATTAACAACACAAATATATAGGTATTTGTTTTTATGGATTTATTGTGAGCTGTTTGTTGTACTAAATAAATAAATATAGAAACACCCCAACCAAAACAAACAGATTATGAGTAGGGTATGCAAAGTGAGGGACGCAAAATAATAAATTATGTATATTTTTGTCTAATTGGGTGTTGTTGATGACAGCAGATCGTCTATGGTTTTAAATCTGTAGAGGAAAATGAACGAATAAGTGGGAATAATTTAATATGTTGGCGATTTTCTGGGTTGTCTGGACGCATATATGAAGTTCACGCCACTGCCCGGGGATCGAGCCTGGAACCCTTGGTGTAGCCGACGTCTTAATATTAAAAGGGTCGTCAATTAATGCAAGCGTCGACTAACCGTAAGCTATTAATTCTATCCAGGTAAACGTGTCCAAAGCAACATGGGTGCTAAGAACCACGGCGTGATTATGCCGGACGCCAACAAAGAGCACACTCTCAATCAACTAGCGGGTGCTGCTTTTGGGGCGGCCGGTCAGCGTTGTATGGCGCTCAGTACAGCTGTTTTCGTTGGTAAGTCATTATCTATTAAAAATAAATAAATAGCTACTTATATGCACACAGCTAGATGTTCCATATTACATCTACTTAACAACGGATAAACATACTTATATAATTTATTTTTGTAAATGTATACATATTATACATAGAAAACACCCAGACCAATACAAACGGACATGTTCATGCACCCAAATGTTTGTACTGCGCGGTGATCGAACCCGGAACCCCTGGTGTAAGAGCCGACTTCTCAACCATTACACCAACACTGAAATGGGTCTTCAAATGTTTATAAATAAAAACAATTATTTGAAATAATTCAATTATATATGTCTGTATCTTGAAACTGTATTATGTACTATTGTTTTGTGAGAGAAAATAATGATTATTATTAATTTGCATGCTCATTTATGATCAGTATACTCAGCTAGACAAAAACGCCTTCCTAGGTTTAATATGGGTGTAATGAACGATGACGGTCGGTGGCTCAATGGTGTGGACTGTTGCCCTCCTACCGGGAGGTCTGAGGTTCAAATCCCGCCACGTACCAATATGTTTTCGAATTTTCGAAATTATACGTACGTATCCGACGCTCTTACAGTGAAGGAAAACATCGTGAGGAAACCTTCGTGCACGCCTGCGAAGAGATTCAAAGGTTGTGTATGAAGTCGTCCAATCCGCACTGGGCCCGCGTGGACGACTAAGGCCTAATCACCGTATACGGGTAGGCTCGTGCCCCTCGGTGGGGACGTTTAATGAGCTGATGGTGTGAATGATGACTAAATATTTTTAAATATCTTTTATTGAACGTGTAATGTATTTTTGTTCGGGTGAAATCTTAGAACTGCATTTTCAGACACTTGCCTTCAACCGATTGAGCTGATAATTCGTATGAACGTTCAGTTCGGATGACAATGCACGATATACCCAAAATGGCGGAACCAAATTTTTAAATGCATTCTTAAATTTATTCATAGGTGAAGCCAAGGAATGGATCCCAGACTTAGTGAGTCGCGCTCAAGCCCTAAAAGTGAACGCCGGTCACGTGCCCGGCACCGATGTGGGGCCCGTTATCTCACCCGCGGCCAAACAGAGGATTTTGAGGCTGGTCGAGTCAGGTAAATATGTTTTTTTACATGGTTTATTTTATTTCTATAAATTGTTGTAAAGTACCAATCCATAAATCCGCATTGGTCCTCGTGGTAAGTAACGGTCCAATCTCTCCATAGCCATGCTGTGCAGGAAGGCCTGCGACATGCACATGTATTTTTAACAGGCTTAATTTCTGCCTAACAATGTCAACTTGTAAAAATGGTAACAGAGTGCACGCCCATTTTTCAAAAAGTCAAATTTTCTAAATTGGCTTTAAAAAGAATGTGGAAGTTTGAATAAGTTATCAACATTCGAATAAATTAATTTTGTAACTACAAAACAAGGGGTCCCCATGAAGTCGGTACCATAACGAATGTTCGAACTCTAATGAGTTTATTAATGAGTAACGATAACACAAAATCCGGCCAAAACAAACACGACCTTCGTACACGATTAAAGACAGGATATTTATTACGACTTACTATATAACTGATTTACTTTTTTAGAACAGTCAGAACGACATATTTCCACACATTTTCTATGGAAATACAACAAATGACGTCAAATTTTAGGTTATCAAGTGACGCTCTTTGAAAACCTTTTTCTGATTCAAAAATAAATGATAAATGAATACTTTCATGATATTCAGATTTCTTCTTGTACTATATTCATTACCATTTCAATTATTAGGTTAATTCGTAGCGATTTCTTTTACATGATATAAATTCATTATAGGTGTGAAACAAGGCGCTAAGTTGGCGCTCGATGGCCGCGGTATCAAGGTGTCCGGCTTCGAGAAAGGAAACTTCGTCGGTCCCACAATCCTTACTGATGTACAGCCAAACATGGAGTGCTATAAAGAAGAAATCTTCGGCCCGGTGCTAATCTGCCTGTTCGTTGACACTCTCGATGACGCCATCAAGATGATTAACTCAAACCCCTACGGCAACGGCACAGCTATCTTCACAACCAACGGTGCAACTGCCAGAAAGTTCTCGAATGAAATTGATGTTGGTCAAGTAGGAGTCAACGTGCCAATACCCGTTCCACTGTCCATGTTTTCTTTCACGGGTACTCGAGGTAGCTTCCTTGGTACAAACCACTTCTGTGGCAAACAAGGCATCGACTTTTACACTGAACTGAAGACGGTTGTCTCTTTCTGGAGGCAGAGTGACGTATCTCACGCCAAAGCGGCCGTGTCTATGCCCACTCAACAATAATCTCGCAATGAGTTGTTTTTTTTAATTGTTAAATATGCTGCCATATCCAATTTTATTTTATAAAAAACTTAGATCAAGTTATTTATTTTTTATTTGATAAATGTTTCATTAATTATTTTTGCATACAAATTATATATTAAAATTAAGAAAAAGTGTACCTATTATTTTTAGAAAGAGATCTTTTACACGAATACAACTAAGTTATTATGTCTTCCAATAATCATTGTTAATCATATCTGTCCTATGGACTTTACATTGTTGTGTTTAATAAATATATATTGTTTGTATTTTTTTTACTTAACATTGTTTATTCCCTTCTTAAACAATCAAATGTATAATAAAATTAAGAAACTATATCATAACTCCTACCGCTAAGTTTTAATGACTAGGCATCTAATGTATTATTTATTAAGAATGAATAAATTTACCTGTCCAAAAAATAAATTCAACAGGACATCGAATTTGCATTTATCGAATGAATAAATGTAATACTTAGCGATTTTGTCTTTACATAAATAATGTAATCTATGCCTACCGTAGATTCATTTAAAGTAAACAGAGTTCCAATACAATAATTAAATGATTCAACGGTCAAGTCAAAACGTTTCATTGTCATGCATTTGCATGCAGTAATAGAAAAGTAAACATAAACACGGTCCGGATCAGACAAAGGATTAGAATGTTGCCTTCTTCTAATCTCTACAATGCATAAGGGAAGTCAATATGACGCACGTTCAGCTGCGATTTGCACAATAGCTATGTACAGAAGGGTCTGCTCTTGTGTTTTGATAAACAACAATTAAATATTTTATGTTTATTAAATTTTGTTTTAAGAAATATTGGAGATGCTATTGAATTTTGCTTTTTGTTAAATAAAGGTTGTTGGCTTCCATACTATTATTATCAGATTTCATCTTAAGCCCAAAAAGGGAAGAAGACTCTTGCGACTACATTAGTTAACTTATTCAAACTCTCTTATAGGTTGTAATAATTGTATGTAATAATACTGGTTAACCCTTGGACGAACCATCTTATGACACAGTCCTGTTAATGTTTATCAATTAATTTGTTAATAACGATAGGTTCATTGATTATATCCTTAATAAACTGTATTACAACTGTACTACAGTCAGAAATGGTCTATCTGAAAAATGGACCGTCTGTAGTTTTAACTCTTTGGGCTATTAAAAAAGATCTATTGTCTCATCTATGACAACGACGACAAATTCCTCAATGAATGTGAAGTAATTGAGCCCTAAATGCAATGTATTTAAAAGAAACAATCGTTTATGTTTGTATAAACACAGGATTGTTTTTATGCGCAGGCGTCGGACGCCATATTGGATGACATCACAAACAAGCGCAACACTGACTTCCTGCAGCCCTTCTTACTTCGGCGGCGGATTTCGCGATACAAACACGCATTATGTGTTGTTACGTACAATTAGTTGCCTTTGCGCTGTTATTTCATTGTTGTTTATGTTTGACGCCTCAATGTAGAAATGAGAAAGGTGAACCGGTTGATTGGTAAGTGTATTGATTTATTTCAGTTTGAATAATTAAAATAACGTACTTTTTAAAATGTTTACCTCGTAGGATAATCGCACAATAAAATATTCTTTGTTGTTGGTCATCCTATCAAAAGTTAATGTTATGTAATCTTTATCGACATGTTTCAAAAAATCTGGTTTCTTTAATTAGCTTAATATAAACTAGTAAAGGCGAAACGAGTTAATCCTCACTGATAAAAAATCTACACATCTTCGCGCAAAGTTATAACATTTTTAAAGATGGAGAGCTTTAAACTAAATTTTAAAGTAAGGGTCTTTCAAAAAATACCCTGTAACTAAGAAAAATCGTTAGTACAGTCAACTACAAAAGATTTGATTAATATTACAAATTCGATGGTGTCTCGGTACAAAATTAAACAAACTAGGGAATTAAGATACAGGATTAAAATAAATACATATGTAAATTGCATTAACCTATAATATAAGAATGTGCCTGAATACTTAATAACCTAAATGTAAAATTACAGGTTTTATGTCTACAAGTTACCGCGTGAAAAGAACCACCTAAATCCACTAGTCCGCAAAGGAGTGGCGTATATGCACCTTACTCCATCTAAGTTGCGAGGAGGCTGGATTATGTCGGACTTGGCTATTAGCGATCCTCGCTCTATGCTTGGCAAGACTTTGGCGCCTTTATACCAGGTAGGTACTTGATGGCTACTTACTTAGATGGTCGAAGACTCGCCGGGGATAACTTCCCCAAAAACAATTAACTTTTGTATTATCTTCCCGCGATAGTCTTTTATGAATGTCTCAAAGTGAGAAAGGGTATGGATGGGACTCTTTAATCTGTATGGGGTATAATATCTATTTGTATAGGTTGTGGTGCGGTTTATTGTTAGAATATTTACAATTGGTATTCAATGTTATTGTGAGAGATAAAAAGATAATTTGTTTTTTTGTTCCAGGATAAAAATATTATATCTTTAATATACAATGACCAGCCCCCGGCCACGGAAAACCAGCCAGACATTTTACAATCTGTTGCTGAGATGTATTCGAAAAGTAAAAGAGGTAAGTGATTACGCAGTGTATGATATTTAAAAAATTATGTTTTTGTGTAATTTTTAAAGCTAAGGTTTACTAAACGTTTCTGATGATAGTGACATTAATTTTCGAAATGAATAAAAATCTTTTAGAGTAGTATTATTAAACTTATCAAACACTTTTAGTACCAACAATACCTACGTATTTGACGCGTCCGTCCTAGTACCGTACGTACGCTCATATTATTGACCTATATAAGTATAGGTTTCGCTTTAAATCAGGGATCATAAATATTTAGGTAGGTATCGTTGTTTTTGCAAATAACAAATATTACAATTTGTTCGCAGAATAAATAGGTTTATCTTATACAATTAATGTAATCAAACAATGGGCCATTGCATATATTGTTCCCGTGTAGGGCACAGAGATTTTTACATAGCAGGACTATGGGAAATTGGACCGTACCCACCAAGCGAGCTCAAAGCGTATTGGTGGTTGGTAATGACTACCACTATGAAATAGTCGAACCAATGGCCTCAAGTGCCTTCAACACACAGTTAAAATGTTTCGGTAATTATTTCGATGACCGAATCTTACAAATAGTCTTATATATTTTTCCAGGTCAAACCAAACTAGCTGGCATAAAGAAATACAAGAAATTCAAGCTCGGTGACAAGTACTACGACGATTACGATCTGGCTGAAATGTGCAAAATGCATTCCAAGTTCATGAAGACTCGGGTGGAGAGCGGTCACACTAAAGGCGTTATTCTCGGAGATAAATTCACTTCGTTGTGGCTGGTACATTCCGTGCCTAGGTTTCCTCCAGTGCCTGACGGTTAGTTTTAGAACAAGCCATTTTTAAACATAGCAGTTCATTTGGTAGGTATTGTTGATACTATGGGCCTAGGATTTCCGTCGGAGAACTAGAGTGCCCAGTGCCCGACAAAGCCCACAGTAGTGGGCAGGACACAGTAAATAGAACAGATGGCCGATGGGGCGGAAAGGTTGATACTAAGAAACTTACCGGTTACTGTTGTACCTCCCCAGCAAGAAAGGCGGAGTATGTAAAGCGTGTCGTTAATCTTCGGCGTCGTTGCCAAGGACCTTAGTCCTATGTTTTTCTAAGGAACGATTTAAAACTCAACCACAGTTTACATTAGGTGTAAGTTCAAGTTCTTTGTCCGTCTCACTTGTGCGGCTGACTGATGTGGTGCATCGACCTATTATACCGGCACGGAGACGAGCTGTGCTTAACTGATTGGTTAATTGCATTTGGTCGCCCGTGCAATGAATAAACATCGACAGATATTCACACAGCGCTATCTAGCCCCAATATAGGCATTCGCCTGTAATATGGCTACTAAACAACGGATAGGTACTTATAAGTATACTTTTTTGTAAATACTAACATAATATACATAGTAACGGAGCTTCGGTGGTTCATTGGTGTGGACTGTTGCCTTCCGACTTGGACGGTGCAAGTTCAAATACCGGCACGTAGAAAATGAAAATGAAAAGTGTTTATTCAGTTTAGGTCCTTATAGAACACTTATGAATGTCAAATGAACCTACCACTGGTAGCAATGTCTTATCGAATTTTCTAAATTATATGTACGGTTATCCGGCGGTCTTAAGGTGAAGGAAAACAAAGAGTTTCAAAGGTTGTGCGTTAAGTCGAACAATCCGTACTAAGCCTGCTTGAACGACTAAGGCGTAATCACTCTTTAGGGGTAGGCACGTGCCCCTCAGTGGGGACGTTTATGAGCTGATGGTGATATAATTTAAAACACTCAGGCCAATACAAACAGACATGTTCATGCACACACATTTTTTACTACCCGGGGATTAAACTCTGAATCCTTGGTGTAGTTGCTGACGTCTCAACTATCACTAATACAATTTGTTTTATTTATTCAGTGTCAATTATTTTTATTTATAAATCCACAGTGCACGGCTTAAACGTAAGCTCCTACGACTACCCAACCACTGGCATGAAATACGGCCAGTCGTTCCTCTGCGTTTCTGTGCAGACGTCGACTCTGAACCAAATCGCGACACAGTTGAAGTACAACGAACCCCTCATAGTATACTACCGGCTGCCACAGGAGTTTGAGAGCGAACTGCCCAATCTAGTCGATGTGGTTCATAATAAGACTATTGACGCGTCTCCATGGTGAGTTGTAGACAATTTTCGTACCTCCATTCCTAAAGCCATAAGGACTACTTCGGGACTAAGGTCTACCTTGAGTTTCGTTATTTGGCTATGAACCGTACGCGACCCGCTGCGTTGAACGCGTGAGGGATAAGATTTTAAAGTAGACTTGGTACTGAATCGTCTGGGTAGATACCATTGTAGTTCCAAATACCGTCCCGTGAAATAGGTGTTTTGTAAGTTTTTTAATGAAAGTAATTATTTATTATTTTTGCACATCGCAATACAAGTACAAAAACAATCATTAAAAACATTGCGAGATAATATAGCCGTGCTATGAAGTCCAAAGTAATTGGACCCACTCAGCTTGTGCCCTGGTTCGGTAATCCGACCCTGACACCCAGTCCAGTGAGACCAAGTGAGTAGGCGCATGGACAAAGTTGTACTTGTGTGATTCTGGATAAGGGCACTGTGGGTAGTAATATTACCCGATAAAGTCAGAGACCTAATAGTGCAGGGTAGTGTTGGCGAAAAAGAATCAAAAACTATTATGTCAACAAACACTGCATCTGTCATGGTCAGGCGTGTCACTCACCACCAGGAAGGCGAACTGACCAGCCTGGTCACTTTATGACATAAAAAATATTACAGGTACCACATAGAAAGTTTCGAGACACTAGTGGGCCGAAAATTCCTGTCATTCGCAAAAAGTGCCATGTTCAACGACGACCTATACAGCGGGTTGGTGGCCGAAGTGCTGCAGTCAGATCTGCTGGTGGAGTCATGGACCAACGGCCCCGGGACACTGGACTCTGAGTGCAGTAGAAACTTCCAGTAAGAAATAAAATAAAATAAAAAAATAATTTATTCAATTTAGGTCCATAAAGAACACTTATGAATGACAAATGAAGCTACCACTGGTTCGGACTGTCGTTATCTACTGCGAAGAATCAAGCAAGAAACATTTTATAGTGTAAACATTGGAATAAACGTAGGACGCCCTCAGGCCCGATGGACCGATGACTTGCGAAAAATCGCTGGTGGAGGCTGGATGAGAAAAACGGAGGATCGGGATATCTGACGCAAAATGGGGGATACCTATATCCAGCAGTGGACTGCCATAGATTGAATAGTTAAATGTGAAGCTTGTAGTACGTACGACAGGGATTCTCAGACGACCCATCTGGTGTAATGGTTGAGACGTCGGCTGTTACATCAAAAGGTTCCGGGTTCGATCCCCGGGCAGTACAAACATACAAGTGCATGAACATGTCTGTTTGTAATGGTCTGGGTGTTTTCTATGTAAAATATGTATTTACAAAAAAGAAAGAATACCTATAAGTTTGGAACTAGATGGAGCTGCGTGAATTTCAGTGGATATTTATTCTAACCGCGGCGTATGGCGTGTGGATAATTTACCTAGACGCTAATTAAAATTTACGAAAATTAACTGAGTAATCCTTTATTACAGAGTGCGTAATATAGAGCGTTTAAAATTCCCAATGGCTAAGATGTCGTTCACCTCTCACCACGACCACTCCAAGTGGACCGTGGCGGTGGCGCACAAGATGCACAACAGTCAAGACACGAAGGTCGCCGACTACTGGGTCTGCGTTGGAGATATCAATAGAGCGGTATTACTTTTTTTACGTTATACGTGTACAGGACGGTCAGGACGCTCACCCGATGGTAAGTGTTACGCCTAACCATGACAGAGCGGTATTGAAGGATACCTACAACTTATAGACAAGACCTACAAGTTTTTGGCACAAATACTGGCATTTTTCTAGTTATGTCATTCAGTGTTCGGGCCATCACAGGGTTTTTAGTGGTAAACCATATAAAGGTTTAGGTCTAGGAAGGAGTAATAAGATCGTCATCATCATCTCATATACGTCCCCACTGAGGAGTACGAGCCTACCCATACGGTACTTAGGCCTTAGTCGTCCGGTCTTAGTGTGGATTGGCCGACTTCACGCACAACCCTTGAATCTCTTGGTAGGCATGCGCAGGTGGGAACCTTTTCACGATGTTTTCCTTCACCGTAAGAGCGTCTGATAAACGTTTATATGAAAGATATTGGTACGTGAGGATTTGAAACTACACATTCCGGATCGGTAGGCAACATTGGACTGTTGCTTTCCGATCTGGAGGGAGGTGGCTCGCTTACAAGACCATTACTTTTATAAGACCGCATAGTGCAATTCACTTTGTGTAATTTTCCCAGTTTGGTTAGGTACGCATAGTGCAATTCACTTTGTGTATTTTTCCCAGTTTGGTTAGGACTGCAGGCTGAATCATTTAATTCTTACAAGAATGATGATTCCGTGCTACGAAGAGCACGTTTAACTGTCGGTCCGAGTATACGTTTTATCCACCAATCCGCATTGGGCCTCATGGTTGGTTATGGCCCAATCTCCCCATGGCTTTGCTATGTTCGTTAGAAGCTGATGATGATTTTTATTTTCAGCTACCACAAGAATCTCGCGGCGGTGGGACAGTCTGCACTTCCGGGCCTATTCTGTGGGGTAACTTTGCCCATCTTATAGAGTCCGTTCAAACATGTAATTAGAATTAGAAATGATGAAGTAACCGCTCAGTTGTTTTGCCATAGTATTAAATTATATGCTTTACAATCAATTTTTGTATCAAATCAGGCATAATGAGATTCAGCACACATATTTGCTTGTATTTCGTTATTGCAATTTCTTGATACAACTGTTTCTAAAACATAATGCAACTTTACTATAGATTTTAAACGAGAATTATTTTATTGTATACGAGTTAATATATTTTTTTTGAAAATATGAACTATGTTTCTTTTGAGATTTTTTCTGCCGCCTGCAACTAACTAGCAACTGAGCGGATATTCTTAAATATTTAACTTCCAGAGCAACGGGTTATATATTTATACAAATCGTGTTTTTTTTTACGTTTTAAACAAATGTGCATTTATGTTTTGTATGGGCCATATTCAAGTGTCTGCAATTACCTAACGTGAGAAAAAGAACTTAGGTAGGTAAGTATTATTTAAATGATGTGAGTTATAGGTATTTATTATTTTTTGTACTCAAATAACTTTAAGAAATGAAAGAACAAATCGTTAAAACCTACTTACTTGTATACATTTAAATCTAGATTAAGTTAACTTGGAATCAAAGCCCGGTGTACGTCACAATATGTATATAAATTTTAGTACAAAATCGTTTTAACATTGTGATCATGACAAGTATGTGACTGTGATTGTATGATATTAAATAATAATAAGATAGATATGCCTTTTTAGTAGATAGGTATAAAAGCAATGACACAAGTTGTTAGCCATGAATTTCAAGTGTGCTCAATAGGTATAAAAATCCTTATTAAAAATTATATCGTAGTCAATCTAGCTAATGAAATATTTTGTTGAAAGGAAGTTGTATGACGTTAATTTTGTTTGTAATTCCATAACCGTTAATTCTTATGAACTCGTATTTATTTAAGAAGTATTGCTAAACTTTACTTTGTACGTTTGTAAACATTGACTGTCTTGTAATTTTCATTTTGTATTATTTGGAAAAACTGTAAATAACTGAGAATGTAAAAAGAATGCATCCAATGAATGTATCCTATTAATTTGATGAATTAGTGTGTAATAAATAGATAACATTCTCAGGATAAATGTAAATTTGTAAATAATAATTAAACAACATTTTACAAAAACGTTTGACTTTTGTTTTACGGGCTTACATTTTTTTGGTGCTTCAGCAAACAGCTCACTTCAGTTTGATTTTATTCCTCATATTCTGTTTTATACAATACGTTTTACGAGCATTGCATTAAATCGCATTTGCAAGTCTGAAAATGTGGATGAAATATTTTGTTACGTTAGCGATTTCAGTTACATCAAATGAAAGTATAGAATATTTAGAGGGATGGAATTACATAAATTTGCATTGCCGTGACAACGACAATAAACCTGTTGATTGGTAAATATATATTAATAATAACCATTTTCATAATAAAATTATGAAAATGGTTAAGAACAACACATACCTCCATGTAAAATTCGTTTTTACAGGTAGGTAGGCTAGACTTTTTTTAATGATTCCGCTTCGTTTTTAACCCTATGACCGCCAATGACGCCTTAAAGCGCCAGACAATAGATTTTCTATCGTGTCTGGATACCCGGCGTTCAATGGGTTAACAAAGTCCCGCAAACAATAGATTTTCTTTTGTTTTTCCTGCTAAACATTCGACAGATATTTTTTTGTTTACAATTTCCTGAATCCCGTCTTATTTGAGGCTAGCCTGTGTCCTGTCAAGGAATTTTGTTAAACTACTGTGTACATAAATATGAACGATCATAGAAATATTAAATTCAGACATATCTTAGGACGAATGAATGTATTTTTTGTGTCGAGCATTTACTTCAATGAATTTATATTAAAATCCAATCATGTAGCTTAGGATTCATAAAACTTATATTCACCAGGTGGTATATTTACAAGCCCCCTGTAGACATTGTACCATTCATAGAGTTGGGCCGAAATTTCACTTATATAACCCCAGACTCTGAAGGTCGTTGGCACATGTCCCATAAATACATCACTGCCAACTCTATGCTGCAGAATACGCTGTCTCCGGCATACAGGGTAAGTGTAAGTAGTGTAGTAGACACTGTAATATATATTGAAAAAAAATGTCATAGTTATAGCCACATCGATGACGTACTATAACGTATTGAGGTATCAAAACTCAATTTCCAGGGTTTATGTAGGAAGTGGATTTGTCTTTGTAAATTCTCTAAGAAGTTACTTACATGTTTAAGTTAGTTTCCTTCATCATCATTATACGTCCTCACCGTGAGGCACGAGCCTACCCTAATAGGGTGTATTGGCCTAAGTCGTCCACGCGGGCCCAGTGCAGATTGGTCAACTTTACGCACAACCTTGTCCGGTGAAGATTTAAAGGCCACCTGTGGACAACAGCGAATAGTCATTTCGCAAAAAAGACGGTTACTTAGTTGTTTTTCACAGTTTGATTTTAGGACGTGTTATTTTTGGCTTGCATTGAAAAGTAAGGAGTTTGTAAACTAAGGAAATCGGCATCTTTTTATTTCATTTCAGTTTTTATTTCATCTAATTGAATTTACAATTTCCGTAGCCAACATACGCGGACTATTTAGCCGTGTTGGCGTATGAAGGCCGACTCGATGAAAAACACCCTGAACAAAGCTCGTCAATGGGCGTGATCTTGGCTGACGAGAAGGGCGGTGTGTGGATTGGCCACACAGTACCTGGTCTACTGAATTTTAATAGTAAGTAAGTACCTACCTGAGCAGGGTGCGTGATGCATAACGCCATTAAACAAAGCGTGTTTGATGGCAGATGACTGTTTTTACGCGTCTTTATATAAGAAAGCTTGTATAATGCAACACAAAATATTATGATTATATTTTCCCTTGATTAGGATCCTTGTGTAGGTACAAGCTCCTTGCCTAAATTAATAAAGGTTAAATGAAACTGTGTGAATGTTTTTAAACATTTATTTATTTAGTCTGTATTTTTTCCAACAACTAAAAACATTAAATCAATTGAAAATTTCAATTTGATTTATTAGTAGTTTCCCTTTAACGTAACAGTAATTAACTTAAGGAGGATATTAATAATTTATGAAACTGTAGGTATGGTATAGGTATTCATACAATAGATAATATTTATTAAGGCAACATGTGCCTAGTCCAGACATTTGTATAATTAATGTATGGAGAAAAGTTTCTCTGGCTCAGTAGAAAGGGCGCCTCACGATTAAAAAATTTAAGATTATTACATTAAATATCATTGATTAGATAACTCATTTAGTCAACATACCCTATCTGTGGGAACGCTAATTGTTTGTTATTTCACAGTAGATCGCCCATCCTTTCCCGAAGAAGAAAGCCCCAATGGGCACCTTATATTGTGCCTTTCGCTGGATCTCATCACACTGAACGCGATAACAGAATCCATACACATGATATCCCCTCGGTTCATTCGGGTCCAGTATCCTCCGCTGATGCGACCATATCTGCCTGCTTTTAGGAATATTAAACGTGAACAACAGTTGAATGGGTAACAAATAAATTTAGTCCAATGCAAGTACACGGTAAGTCGAGGTTCGCGTCCCACTCTGGGACACCCTTTGGCTCGTTGCATAAATTTCGAGGCCCTGAGCTATCTGTGCTTGTCACTTGTCCGGGAGGCTGTCAAGGCCATTTTGGCCAACATCGAAAAGTGAATCCGATAAAAATGCCGATGGATTGTCAACTTGAAAAATGTCACTGATTCTGATCTAACAGGACGGGGATATTTGGCGCAAAATCAGGAAAACCTTTTGTCCAGCAGTTAGGGAACGTTCAAGTTATACGTAACGCAATAGGGGGGGGGAATTGTCTGGTAAAAGTTTACAGTGCAGTACAAGAGCGAGAGCGGGTATTTCTGTAACATTTTAATTTTTAAAATATACTTGGGAACTGGCAACTTCTTATCGTTTATATTTTATTGGGGATCCCAGGATTGTATTGTATGTCGTCATTATTTTGCAAAAAGTTAATATGCGTAACATGGGGGGAGCGGGTGTTTAAAATCTATAAAAAATGCGGTTGAATATAATGAAAGAGTGTAAATCTTAATCTTATATTTTCAGTCTATTCATAAGAAAAAACAAAAGTACGTAGTACTATACTAACGTACCGAAGTAATGCTGAAATAAATAATTTTAAAATTAGTTTCTTATGAGCTTGTTCTTTTATCTTGTATCTTTTATTTCAGAAAAATATCAACTCCACTGACATTAAATTTTGTAACTCAGAACAAATCATTGCGAGGGACAGTAATGATACGTAAGCCTGGGGACAAAAACTGCCTTTATAAGAGCTTTGCTAAGAAAAATAAACTTGTATTAGATGTGTATGGGCACAAGGGACATAGCAAACCGTTATGTCAGAACGATTACAGGTAAGCCTAAGATAAACAATGTTATTGTTCGAGCTACGTCGAACATTCTGCAGCCCTCAGCAACACCGCTATTACGACATGACCTATGAACTCGCAGAGTGCAGCGTGGACAACTTAGACCGGCGGCACACTGCGATATACGTTGACATGTAACTGATTGTATATAAACTAACTTACTTTCAACAATATACCAGATTTCAACCGTCCGTGTTGAGACTCATTTCCCCGCTGCGGCCAAGACACCCTACGCCGTCACTTTGCCTGTATAAGTCGCGTGAGCCTGCTCGACTGGCAGCGGGTTCAATCCCTACCTACCGTAACTTCCTAACCCTTGCTCTCCGGGAGCAAGCTCTCTATTATTTATATATGTATTTATTGTTAGGCTGGGCTAGGGCCCTAGCGACCTAGCGTCCCGGCGAGGGACTTCTCGGCTTTCTAGGGAGTTAGGTTCCTCCTAACATAATCTTATTTTCTGGTTTGGGAAGCGTTGCCTTACAACCAACGTTTCCCGCCAGTACTTTTTAGATCTACGAGCCGGAATCAACTTCCTGCTCGTACAGTTATAGTTTATTGTTTATCTAAGAGGTAAATACCTACATACATAAAAAAAGATCTTCCTATCAAACTCTATGGTTATTACATAATTTAAGGCTCCTTGTTAAAGGCGTGAAAAATAAACAACCTAATTACAGGACTTAGAAAAGAGATAATTTATTTTTTTATTGCCTACTCGTATACACGTTAGTCATCTGGATAGCTAGATGTGTGTATAGTGTTGTAACTTACCTACTCGTAGCTCACAGATAAACATAATTTTATTGTAAATACATAACAATGAATACTATAAAACAAATGTATATTCAGTTATACGAATATGTATAGTGATGATGGGGAATTTGGTCGTAACCCATCACGCTCATTGTGTTAGGCAGACAGCTGAACGAGCAGTCAAAGCATAGAATAATATTTCAGGCGATTTGGCCTACAATGTCCTCGTCAAACTGGGAAAATACTTCCCCTATCCGCTCTTCACGTGGATTTGAATCCCCGACCTTAGATCATCACGACTCAAACTTAACGCTAAGACTGCTACACCACGAAAGCAGTTCGCCTAATTGATAACTAAAAAAAAAGCTTTTCTTCAATTAACATAAGGTATCTTTCAGCGTACGCACAATAGAATCTATATCTATCAAGGATACTGACTTTGTATACTACGTACGGAATGGCAAAGATCGGACTGAATTTGCTGTTAGCACTGCAGCTCACTGGCAAAGGGCAGGCGGCGGAGGCAAGGGCCAGTATTGGACATGTACCAGCAACATTGACCATTCCTCTGCAGGTATTATGCTTTGCGTTCAGGACTACAATGTATGGTTTTCTTTTGCTGATTTAAAAATAAAAGAGCCCGAGTGCTGAATGTGTGTTTTTATTTTTACCATGTCAGTATATGACTGCTCCCGCAATAGTTTTATTAAAATTAATTAATTGTTTAGCTTTACTTTCGCTGATTAACTATAGCATTTAGCTATAATAAGCTTGGAGATATTTACGCAGATTTAAATTGCTCATTCCTTTATACATAATAATAGTAGTAGTATTGGTTAATTTGATTTTAAATTGTGATATTTAAGAAAGGACATTGGACGTACAAGTTTTAATTTTCATTAAAGGTCTTAACGAAGTAAATAGGTCGCCATATTAGGGTATTAGGTTAGAATTAGACAAAAAGTAGCAAATATCCATCTTCTGGTTACCATCTATCGCCATACTACCTATTAGTGCACTATGAATAAAAATGAAACAAAAGAGTTTATTTTAATGTTTAATATACAACAAAGACATTATTTACATAATAAAAATGTTCATATCAACCTCGTGACTTTCCAAGGCCGAATGCAAACCCTAAAACTATTATGAAACCGAAATCAGTGTGCTGACTTCACTGGACATTGTTAAAGACAAAGAATAGATAACAGTTTCATAATATAATAAAATCCAAAAAAAAGTTCCATAATTGGCACAATGTGAGCTTGATATAGGTTATATAATACAAATCTCACAAACACAAGCAAATGTTGCACAATTATTTGTCTTGAAATTGTTCGAAATGTGATAGGAGGCGAGAACCCATCACCGTCGTATAAATGTGCCTCAGAATCCCCACAGTGAAGACATTGATTATTAAGTTTCTGGAGGAATCTCTAATTGGCACAATACGTCTGCTATCCCAACCCTCGATAGGACAAGCAGGTCGATAGTTCTACAACTAAACATGATGTAAGTAAAGCATTGTAAACGTGACTATATACAATTATAATGTACGTATTCATATTCGTATAACGAGTATTTAGCTTAGTGCATCATAATTTTGAATTTATTAAGGCACATAAGGTATTTTTATGTAATATTATGATCATGCAGAATTTCCTTACACACCGATACTTGAAAGGAAATATAAAAAATCGCAATATACCTATAACTAATAAAACATCCAACACAAATCATAAGACTCAACCTATGCCTATTTTAAATCCATGCAATAACTTATTTATTAAAACTTAAGGTGAAAGGACTGCATAATTAGTGACGTCCCTAAATATATATTTTGGGACTTTTACTGTTACTCGTACTAAAGCAAGCTCAAATTAATTATCCAATCACCAAATGATTAACTTATTGGACGATATTAAATTGAGAGTTGTAAAAAGTTGAATTCATACACACGATCATAAATTACAATCACTAGCTTCGTTTCCTTTAAAGATAGCGAAAGAAGTTAGAAAAAATGGATAACCTTCATAAAATACCTAAGAAGCTTAGCGTCTTTAACTTTGAGTTATAATATTTCTGATTCCAGATGGAGTAATATTTTACGCTAACCCGAATTAAAAGATAAAACTTAGGCCGGAAAAGATATCAGCTGCAATTTTGTGCATTAATCATGCGACTCTCAAGGAGGGCATCCTTGTAAACCAAGAGTCGTGTTTCATCTTGAGGTAGTAGGAATCTCTGGGGGAAGGTGTGATCAAAGCGTCTTCTAAAACTTTCAGTGCACTGGTCGGCAAAACCTTTGCGCTGTACTCGGCTGCCTCGCCCGGCATGGTTACTGCGCAACTGCCGGAAGATGAGCTCACGCCCGAGCTTGGAGTTTCTGGTCGGCTGTGAAATATATTTAAAAAAATAAACAAAAAACCCGAATGCTTAAAATACCAAGTGAAAATGGAAAAACAAGCTTCTGTCTTATAGTGCACCTTTTCATGGTGTTGTAGGCGGGAGACAAACAAATGACAACAATATTAATTTTAATAATTACACTACAGAATATCATTCATCATCAGCTCATTAAACGTCCCCACCGAGAGGCACGAGCCTACCCGTATAGGGTGATTAGGCCTTAGTCGTCCACGCGGGCCCAGTGCGGATTGGACGACTTCACACACAACCTTCGAATCTCTTCGCAGGCGTGCATGACGGTTTCCCTCATGATGTTTTCCTTTACCGTATGAGCGTCGGATACCGTACATATATTTTCGAAATTCGGAAATACATTGGTACGTGTCGGGATTTGAACCACAGCCCTCCCGGTAGGAAGGCGACAGTCCACACCACTGAGCCACCGACGCTCTAATAATAATTAAATATATAAACACACTTTTCACAGATGACATAGGTACATCCCTCCATTTACCCGACTGCCGAAGAAGGGTTATGTTGTACTTCTTCAATACTTTCAATACCTTTTCAAGACTTAACTATATAAATGTACCCAAATAGTGAGCTAGTATATTCTGTAGAGAGCGTCGGTGGCTCAGTGGTGTGGACTGTCGCCTTCCTACCGGGAGGGCTGAGGTTCAAATCCCGACACGTACCAATGTATTTTCGAATTTTCGAAAAATATATGTACGTTATCCGACGCTCTTACGGTAAAGGAAAACATCGTGAGGAAACCTTCATGCACGCCTGCGAAGAGATTCGAAGGTTGTGTGTGAAGTAGTCCAATCCGCACTGGGCCCGCGTGGACGACTAAGGCCTAATCACCCTATACGGGTAGGCTCGTGCCCCTCGGTGGGGACGTTTAATGAGCTGATGATGATGATTATTATTGTAGTGGCTATAATAAAGAACTATCAACAGAGGGATCTACAGAAGATCAGCGTCGAGGGTATCTTCGGAATCCATGTCAGAGCGGCTTTGAAGGAGACCAACAGTTGATAGACAGTTATTATTCTTCATCAACGCGGCACTGCGCCCGTCACCCGAAACAACAGATGTCAGGTCTCTTATACCGGTAATTTCAAACACAAATGTGCATAGCACCTTTTTTCACAGAACGATTTCTGGCACTGCGGTGGTACCTACCTAGACGACTCAGTATCGAGTCTACCACGTAGTAAAAGGTACATATTTTTTGTGCGTTTTACCTCGCTGGCTGACTAGGCGGCACAAGTTGTACGGGTGGCGCGAATATCTCTGCTGCAGAGAGATCGGGCGCATGTAACAGTACGACATGCAATCGACGCGCCCGGAGGCCTGCGCGGAGGGCCCGTGCAGCCCCCCACGTGCCCCAGCGGGCTGCTGCGGCGCCTGCGTTGGTCTCCCCTGTCTCACCGGCTTCCACTTTGGACAGACTTTCGCAGGCTGTGTCTGATGTTAGACCTGGAAACGGGTTGTTAGCAAATTAAATGTCGAGCCATATATCTAGTTTTTTGCATTCTGCCATCTTCGTGATTATTAAAATACCTTTATATGCCTATATAAATATCGACTAAAGATCATTTATTTATCAGTCATGTTTATTTTAGTAGTAGTCATTACCTATTTAAAGCTTTAACATATCTTTTTTTTATCTTCATTTCATAATATGAAAGAGCGGAACCAACTAACACAGGCTTCTACTGCTTCAATGGAGGTACTTAACTAGATTAAGGCAAAACATTGTTAATGAAAATATTTTTTAAAATTTTTATTTTGGATTCTAATTGCAAATCACTAGATGGCTTATAAATAAGATATGTACCCTGGTAGGTTGCAGCAGACTCCTTACCCTAATGTTTTAAGGTATTTCTATGTACCTAGGTCGGTAAATCAACACAATATTTAAATAATTCACACAATAAATTACCTTTGCATGGTTTAATAGATTTCTTAATGCAATAAGCAGTGCCATTGTACAAAATTTTCATGCATTTGTTTTTTATTTGTATCACAGTGTGCATAAATAAATGTTCGAGGTTCTTCCTTACCTACAGTCCATAAAGTTTAAAGAAATTCAACAAAGTAGGAAAAGAGACAAAAACATATGGTTCCTATTACCGATATAGAAGAGACGCCCAGCATGTGGATGGTCGGCTGCTGCAGCAGCAAGCAGTGGTGAGAAGGTCCTTGCCACACGCAACGCCCAGCACGTTTCCTCTAAGTGCGCTTTCCCAGCAGGGGGCGCCACCGCGTCCGCTGCTTCCGGCTGTGTTTATTACGGCCCAGATACCTATTGGAAATGTTATATTGATACATTCATCATCATAAGCTCATTAAACGTCCCCACCGAGGGGCGCCTACCCGTATAAGGAGATTAGGCCTTAGTCGTCCACGCGGGCCCAGTGCGGGTTGGACGACTTCACGAACAACCTTTGAATCTCTTCGCAGGCGTGCGCAGGATTCCTTACGATGTTTTCCTTCACCGTAAGAGCGTCGGATAACGTAATATTTTTCGAAAATTCGAAAACACATTGGTACGTGGCGGGATTTGAACCTCAGCCCCCTGCGCCCTGTGACCACACCATTGAGCCACTGACGCTTTATTGATACATTATAGGTCAATTTTAAATTTAATATTATTAACGCCGGAATTCCAGACACAATAGAAAAATAATTGTTTATGTCAGAGATATCCGTCAGCGGTAGATAAAGGGATAAGAGCACGTTTCCTTAATCTTTAATTAATATCCTAAGTCAACTCAATGGTAAAGGCACCATCGCAATGAACGGTCGTCGTATATGTAAGTGACTATTATAATGTTATCATCAAGCATGGGAAGGCTTGAACCTTAAAAAAATGAATACCACTATTTCTATGGCTTGAACCCAGCAATAGACAAGTTTGACGGCTCTGACAGACGAATGTATGATTGATGAACTATCAAGCTACCCAATTATAGTGATTTCAAGCTTATACTACGACGACCCGAAGGTCACGGTTTCAAATCCCGGTAGAAGCAGTAATCTTACTACTAAACTTATCTGATACTTAAGTACAGTTATGACACGTCCATAATTATTTATGCACAAAATATTTTTATAGATCTAGGTCTAGGTAAATATAATATTTATTTTTATTCTGTTTCTGTCAATTAACTTATAACAGTACCATGTAATAATACCTACAACACTTAAGTGGGAAACTTTTGCTAGATACGGAGATAAATGGCGTTTAAGAGTTTATTTTTATTTAAAATAATATTGTCTTAATATTATTGTATCTTCATTACGTGTTATGAAGTCGGTTAAAATATGCCGCACGCTAGCGTTATCTCGCCGAAGCTAATTGAAACACGAGTTCAGTTGACAGCCATGCTAATCAGTGTGCTACTGACTTGTAACCTTAGTCGCGCAAGATGGCGCTGCTTCCTGGAAATCGTTAAGGTCCTAATGGTAAGTTCAGTGTAATAGATATTTGAACTATTTATATCAGCTTCTTTACGATACAAACATATGATTCAATATTAAAGTATACTCTTAATAAAAAATGTTAAATGTTTAATAATATGTATCTAAATTTCGATTTATTCAAGCACTGCTGGTGTAGTGGTATCATGCAAGATTCCCATTCTTGCGACCCGGGTTCGATTCCCGGGCAGTGCACTTGTTTTTATTATTCTTTTTCAAAAAAAAAATAATGTATATATAAATAATATTGAAGATATTTTAATTTTTTGCTAACTTCTAAACGATACTGTGATCGAAACGATGTTTAACGTTTTATCTGTACATTCTTTTTATCTTCAATTAAATTGTTTATAAGATTAAAATTTATTCTTACGGGAATAAGGAACCAAAATAATATCTCGTGAGTGGTTAGTAATATCTACGAGTATATTAGTAATACCTTATCTGATTCTGTGGTTATGGCGTAGGCTGATCGCTTTACAAGTTCTAGGTCACAAACGGGACTTGGATAATATATGCGAACCTCTCAGTTATAATAACGTTCTGACAGATTGAGAGATCGACTCTGAATGGTCACGTTTACTTCTAACATGTTTTGAATTCTTACAATAAGTAAGGGCAAATAGTATTTAGATACTGTATAGTATTGTAGCGGTGCCTTGGGTCATTGTCCTTATGTTGAACAGAATCCAGTTTGGTACCAATACCATCATCAGCCTTAACGGTCCCACTCGATAACACATGCCACATGACATAGCTATGGGCACAGATAATATAATATATGGGGAGATTAGGCCGTAGTAACCCGCCATGCCGTCAATGTTGATTGTTCGAAGTTAACTCCTAGATTGTATTTGTTTTTATAAAAGTATTGTTTTTCTATAATTTATTGTAATTTTACCGCCACCCACAAGTTACTAACATAAAGCTTCAATGTTTGTATACTATCATGATTGTAAGTAGCTATCATTGTTAGCTGATCGTTTCTTTTACAACATACCATTAAACTGGCTGGTTTTAATTTTTAACCTTCATAAGTTATCAATAAATGGATGGATGATGGATGAAATATAAATGGATTTTGACATTGACTACTAAATATAAAAAGGACAATAAAATGCAAAATCCGGAGTGGAGACCGCGTCTTGGCAAGCTACTTTAGCTACTAGTTGCTAGGACACCCTCCGGCCCGATGGACCGACGACTTGGTCTTTGGTGGAGGCTGGATGAGAAAAGCCTAGGACCGGGGTATCTGGCGCAAAATTGGAGAGACCTATGTCCAGCAGTGGACCGCAATAGGTAGAAGAGAGAAAGACTTAGCAATCCCTTACCATGTTCACCGGCAGGCAAATGCTGAGCAGTAGCCCTGGCGGCTTCCTCCAGCAAGTCTTCCCGGGCCACGTCCAGTTCGAGAGTGGCGAGCCTCGGAGGGGGCTGGTCTTCAGGCGTGGTGGCCGCATGCGCCTGCAGCCAGGAGTCAGCCAGCCTTGCACCCAGACCTCCTTGACGGCAGCCGGCGATCACTCGCCACCCTTTGCCGCTTAGGTATGTTGCTATCTGTTGGGTTGAAGTGTATTGAGTTGCCACGAGCAACACTTTTCACCAGTGTAAAAGTGTCTCCCGCGCATTTGTTTTTGTAGGAACATAAATGTACTTAATCTAGAAAACTATGGTTATTTGTTAAATGACGTACCGATTTTATGCAATGTAATGAATAACAATAAACAGTAAATTATTTAATTTAAAATAAAATGATATCTGATATCATTATTATTCAATAGCCTACAAAAAAAAATCAGTTCAATGTATCGGGCTTCCAAAATTTTGATGGAGAATAATCTGTCTATTAGATGATAGTCTTCTTCAATGCAACTCTGTCATGATTAGGCGTATCACTTACCATGAGGTGAGCGTCTTAGCCGTCCTGTCCACTTATAACATAGATAGAACACTTCTTTTTGCATAATTAACTATCAAGCAAACCATCATAGAACGAAAAACCAACGATAGTGTATAGACGACAGCTGCCAAATAAACTGTCTGCTGTATTGCTGACCATATCCATTAATAATAATAATAAATAAATAATAAATATCCACTGCCATCACACAGCGCCATCTAGCTCCAAGTTAAGCGTGAAACCTGTATTATTGGTACTAAACAACGGATAATCATACTTATATTTTTTTGTGTAAATACATACATATTAGAAAACACCTAGACCATTACAAACAGACAATGTTCATGCACAAAAATGTTTGTGCTACCCGGGGATCGAACCCGAAACCCTTGGTGTTGCAGTCGACGTCTCAACCGCTACATCAAATGGGTCGTCAAATTACTTGTCTTTACAAACCTGCAGGCCAAGTGCGGTGTCCACGGAGGTGACCAGTACAGTCTTGGCACTGTCCACGGGCAGCACTTCCGCGACCCTGACCTTCCGCAACAGGTACAGCAGCAGCGCACCAACTATTGAGCACAGCGCCGCCAGCTGCAGGCCCAATGACAACCACGTCAAAGGATCCATGCTCACAGAGCACGCATTGTTCGGTACACTGCAACAATTAATATAGAAATTGTAAAAGGTATTTTCAAAGGTTGGAGACTTCGAGATTGTAAGGGATGCTTAATTCAACAGTAGAGTGTTAATAAAAGATTTGTGAAAAAGAATATCTGTGATTTCAGAATAAACATTCTAAAATATATTATTAAATCTGTGGGTGCAAACAAGTATTTAAGGATATATTAAAGACTTGCATTATTACAAAATAAAGTAACTCTTATTCTTATTTTTTATCTGTACCAGAAAACAAGCACCAGCTGAAAAAGAAGCACGAA
Source organism: Leucinodes orbonalis (assembly GCA_019425675.1). Lineage (NCBI taxonomy): Eukaryota > Metazoa > Arthropoda > Insecta > Lepidoptera > Crambidae > Leucinodes > Leucinodes orbonalis. The sequence continues at coordinate 94,523 of PQWD01001216.1, forward strand.
ATATTTTCGATGGTAACTGATTCTACAGTTCTTTCGGACCTTTTTTCCGTCTGGAGGATCTTATTTCCATGCCAACCAAGATTGGCGTAGATATGTTGGTTACATCCCTGCTGCCAGAGGTGGCAGATTTATGATAGTATTTTATGTTATAGGTGAACGCAGCTCGCTCACCTAGTGGTAAGTGATACGCCTGACCTTGACAGAAGCAGTGTTGAAAGAAATTAATAACAGTAAGTAGTCATTATTTTCCGTCAACACTGTCCTGCGCCTGTCACCTGAGACGACAATCAGTAGATTACGCGCTCGCTCGCTTACTGAGACGCACTCCAACCTACATTATTATTATTTGGGTGAGTGTCGTCCTCATCATTGCTGGTCAATTAAGTAAGTAATCCATACAAGAAATATTGGAGGCTTGAACCAGCTGAACGATGTACGGGACTAGTATATTTTTTAAAAGTAAAAACGTTTTTCCATAGAAACGACTGCAGTGATATACACCACTTATCCCGAAATAGAGAAATAATTGCAGATCATAACTTAATATAGTTTTAAAAGTCACAGTATACTGTAGGTAATTGACTGCCGCGTCTAGTTCTTCCGAGTCTGCCGCGTTCAATTCAACTGGAACACAACATAAGAGATATCCTTAAAGGTTATATCACTTTTCCGGCAAGATTGAAGATTCTTCACATTGACGAAATAATACACGGTCTCTCTCATACAGGTATGTCAGTAGATAATCAGTAAACGATATTCAAAAATGGTTGTTACAACAATCCCGCCGGAAGATCCCAGTAAACATTCACGACGCACCTCCGTTGCTTATCGTTTCTGCAGTTTCCATGTCTATTTTAAGAACGTGACATGAGTATATTGGCTTAGTTGCACGTTTATCCATTGAATCCTGTTAGACATTCTTAAGATCTGGTTTGTGATCGTCCGTACCTAAACTTGTTTACGATATCTAAAATTGTCATTTAGTCGAGGTCAATTTGGTTTGTACCGACTTTGATGATTAAGATTGGATGATTGTTTATGTATGTTTATGTGATACAACCACACAACGTTCATTGATTGCCTACAGGCTCTCCGAATGGTTATTATATAGAAGACGCTCTTTCCCATCAACAATTAGGGTTTCGGCCATTACCCGCCGCGCTGTAGGTAATTGGAAACATTAATAATACCTTTACAACAAACTTGAGCACGACTTCCCAATAACACTAACTCTTTACGGGGTTGAAAATATTAACATTTTCTTAACTCATAATAACTTTTGTCAGGCAACTAATAGTCTATCGATAATTGATACAATTGACATTCCATCACTTAAAGAGTAAAAACAGCAGTAATACATAAAGTGAATGTATTATACAACTATTATCACCTCTTGTGCGATCCACAAGACGCCACAAAAAGGTGTTACACGACAACTCAGCACGACAATTAGCAACTACGGTCACCATAAGTTTGAGTGAAATATATGGGACTATTTACTATAATAACGTTTGCTAAGCATGGATGATAGGTATTGCTACCTCCAACTCGTCTACCAAGCGTGGAGCTTATGTGAAATTCCTACACTATCGTGGAGGAGACTTTATGTCCAGTAGTGGACTGTAATGGGTTTTTAAATTCGAATATCTAGGTAAGTATAAAATGGATCAGAAGCAATTCCTCAACCTATTGTAGACCACAAATGGACATGGTTTTTTGCGCCAGATATCCAATCTTCATCAGCGTCCTCTAGCAATAGTCGTACAGACTTCAAACAAACTTAGCACTATCCCATTGCAAATGTCGCGTGTGGTTATACCGCATACAACTCCACTGCAAGAAGCCGCTATCGGTGGCTCGGATCGTAATCATTATGAGATATCACTCAAAAAGCACGTTCCGTCCGATAAAAACGTGTGAGAAGCGACTTCTATTGTTTTTTCTTTAAATACCAAGATCAGGGTCGAGGTTTAGCACGTGGGAGATGTCGGGAGTCTTTGGTGAGTGATTAAGAGCAAAATATCAGACTAAGTGATAAGTCATTGACATGAGTTTATGTTATTCCGATGATAGGTTTATCTCTATGCTAACTGTATGTAGTTTATCATTTTAACTTTTGATTTGACAGATAGATTCTTTATTGCTCACAATGATTTTTTATTAAATACAAATACAAAAACATTAAAACCAACAAAAAAGGACAAAGACGGCCCAATCGATACAAGCGATCTCTTTCAGGCAACCTTGGGAACAAGAAGACGAAAAATAACTAAGGTAGTAGCTTTTGATTGATAATGCATACCTATGATAAGATGTATGCGATTTCAGTAAATATTTTGAGCCTCAAGCTACGTCACCTGCACTTGTTTTTTCGCTGGATAGACTTTTTGCTGTTGGCCGCAGATGGCCTTCACAGCTTCAACCGTAAATTGGGGAGCGCAGATGGCTCTCAGCCTACGTCGTGGTTCAGTCTGCTGTATAGCTAAATAGGCTTTGGCAACTAGCCAACACGCACTCAAGCAGTGAGTTTGAAATCTCTCAATGATTCGAGTCTGGAGTCCTTAATGCATGTCGACTAAATTTATTTAGATAGCTAAAAGTCCACTACTTTACGGCTACATTAGGAAGATGAAAATGTATTTGAGTCGGCAGGAAGAACTACGATATTGGTTTAAGTTTCAAAATGTGTCCTTATTAAACTTGAATTGTGTGCATGCATAATTAACAAGTAAAAATGCTTTACACTAATAACGAGTAACGCATGCTGGCAATTTCGTTTCACAAGGAACATAATATCAAACAAATGATGGTTACGACTTCAAGGCAGCGCGAGACTATAAAATTGATGTAGCAACAACACTAAATCTGTAAACGATTACGGCATATTCTTTATTACTTACGACATAGGGACTAAATTTAAATTCCGAAATGCTGAGATAGTGTGCACAAAGGAAGATCCAAAACAGTGTTGCCATGCTATTAAGTGTAAAATAAAACAGTTAAGGACGCGTTCACGTTGTTCTGTGCTGCTTTTTATCAAACGCTATTTTTCTGGTTTAACTAAAGAGTCATATTTGTGTCTCTTATATCAGTTTAAAGGAATCTAATAAAACATGACTAAGATTTCAAGCTTATATTAGTCAATAGGTGCATACATTTGCTAAAAACTAATTAATTACATACATAATCCATACTGTATCGTGATGTAAGCGCAGATTAAAATTAATAAGAATACAGAAGGCTCACCAGCACAGCTTCTCTTCACGAGGACAAAAGCGGCTTAGGGAAAAAAAATTCAGTAATGGACGATGGCAGTAATATCTCAGTAAACTTACCTGATTATTGTGAAATCACACACTATTGATGAGGAGGTCCAGGAAAGGACCGTCATGGGCTTTTAACGTTTGCCTACGGTCCAGAAAACTGGTTCCTTCAATTTAATGATAGATTTTAGACTTTAACCCAACACGCTTGACAGATCCCTGGAGCCTCTGTTTACTGCATTAGTGTGTTGTGGTTGGTACGGTTGCTTTTTTCAACCATATTCAAATATTCAAGTTCTGAATTTGTTTTACATGAACGCGCAGCCTTAGGTATAATGCTGCAAACATTCTAAAATTAGCTTAAGTTCGCCGAGCTGACACCACGAGTCCATTTACTCTATTTTGCGATACTCAGCGACACATCCTGCGGTCTTCGTCAAGTCTATTTTCAACTAGCTGTATCTACCACATTACCGGCAGAGTTTTGTTCTGCTATATTTGTCAACAAAAAGGTTGATAATTTATAGGTTTTCATTTGCTAGCTTTTATAGCTGTTATTTGTTCAATTTGCTTTCTGTAATAAGTTACTGGTTTGTCGACACAATATTTAAATACAGAATTTAATGTAACAGTTGTCCCAATTAAAAGCTCACTGCTAAAGAGTGTTACGGCTTTAGTAGCAGTTTTAGTATCTCGGAACGATTTCTTTAACTTCCATTTATTTTTCCGCTTTAACAGTTATGCTTTTGATGGTGGTTAATTTTGTTCCGGAATTACACATAGTTAAGTAATAGTGACATATTGAAATCACTACATAATTACGTCACAGGTTGGCAACTACAAAATCGTTTTGGAATCACTGGTTTATTTTAGACAAAAGTTGACACCACCAGTTGGTTGTGATGTCTGTAAAAAAGTAGCTATCTTTAAAAAAAAAATTGCTGTTCAAGTCCTGATTCAATTGCTTTGTATTTAACTTGTTCTTTCTCAATCAATGGGACAAAGTACTTCAGTCGAATAAGCGGAAACGTTTACAACACCACACTTATTGGCTATTGTCAATTTGTGGGAACTTAGACCAAGGTTGTTTAACGTCTTGCACTCGATGTAGAGCAAATTCTAGTAGTACAAGGTACTCAGTACTTACTAGCTGACTTTAATAAATATTTGTTTGTTTCAACCAAAATTATATTAACCGGGTTCGATTCCTCTGCATTACGAATTTTGTTTTTTGGGTGCAACAATAAACTATGTATGTAAGTATGTAATTAATTAGAAAAACAAAGGAAAGTTTAGTCAGTGATTGGTTGTATTTATCCCAACAGAAATCCTTGTAATAGCAGTGAACATCATCGTGGCTCTCATTAGACAAGTTGGTATTGTTAAATCACTTAGAGCTGGTGTATTTTATATGCCGTGTGGTAACAAATGTCACTACACCTATTCGACCCGTGGATGCCTGGGAAGGCGGCTTAGGGAAAATACATTCAGAAGAGAATAGGGCAATGCTTATTAAATGTAACCTTTCAGTTTCTTATTTCTATATCTCTGACCTACCTAATAAGCGTAGAGTTTAGTTTTAGTCTACGTACGAGTACGTTCACGTACGTTCGTACTCAGGTACGGCAGTGGACTGTCACAGGTTGTTTAAGAAAGTACAACTTACAGTGTTTTTTTATTCATAAAGTATACAGGACGCTCACCCGATTGATGGTAAGTGAAAAAGCGGCATTGAATGAGAACAACAACTGAAAACCATATCGCACTGCGCCCGACACCCGAGCAGATGTAAGTTCTCTTATACAAGTGCAAAACACTTCTATTTCACGGGACTCTATCTAGTACTGCAGTGGTACTAATAATGATATTAGACGGCTCAATACCAAGTCTATCATCTAGTAGTACCTTGTAACCGAAAAGTGGAGTTGTCATCGATCACCCATGCTATTGACTAGCAAATGTTATAGTTGCTTAACCCTATAACTTCCGCCGACGGATATATCCAACAAAAACAATATATTTTATATTATTTGTAAAGAATCCTGGCGATTAAATTTAAGCGATCGACAACCGAAAGCACCGCAACGCCCTCGAGTATGGTACTTATTATATTACAATTCTTGTTTAATTAATATCATTACTTGGACTTCAGTAGCCTTTTAAGTGCTGTAGTTAGACTCCAATTAGGGGAAATGCTGGAGTTGGCTTTAAAAATATTTAAATGTTTCTAAGACGACGGGTTTTTCAGTACTTGTAAACCACTTTGAATGATAAAGTTTTTCGCCGGCGTTCTCCGTTGGCCAATTAACAAATGTTTGGTAAATATTAAGATAAATGTTCCTTACTTAAATATTAGTTAATTACTTTTTATATAGCTACCGCCGGCGTATTATCTTAAAACAATCGATTTCATAGTGTGTCTGGCAATCTAGGTGGTTAAAGTTTAAAAAGTATTAATCTAGAAATATGTATGAAAACTGCCATTATTGCTAACTAAAAAAATTGTGCAAGAGACTTATCGTTTTTTTAAATTCTCCAATTGATGTTCAGTGTACGTATACAATATTAAATCAATCAATAAATAAATCTATTGAATATACACATATTGTACGTACAAAGGCGAACTTAATGCCGAGTGACATTCTCCCTCATTTTTCCTAATAATAAATAAATAATAAATATCCACTGACATTCACACAGCGCAATCTAGCGCCAAGTTTAGCGTGAAGCCTGTTTTATGGGTACTAAACAACGAATAAACATACTTATATATATCTTTTTTGTAAATTCATATATATTATACATAGGAAACACTCAGACCAATACAAAAGAAATGTTCATGTACACATTTTTTTTAATGTCTGGGTTTAAACCCGGAACCCTTAATGTAGTAGCTGACGTCTCGACCATTACACCAGCTGGGTCAGCAAACCTAATAATGTTTAGTTCAGCTAAGTATATAAAACATTTTCTATGCACATTGCACATCTTTTATCTTGTACAGATTTCCGCATTTGTTACAAATAACCAGAGAAATGTAGGCAGTAGCTATGAGCAGCATCCATGCATATAATATACAGTGTGCACTATATCATTTATCATCACCGGTGCAAATTACACAGTGGGAGTTAGCATGCAATCCGTACCGGGCCGGGCGTTGCAATGTGTTTCGTTACGGGCATAATACCGTTGCTTAACGCCTAAGAAGGTTGTGGTACAATATTAATTTCCAAGCGGCCGAGCAAGGGTATGGTCATTATGATTATCGGCCTAAAACGTTGTAATACAGATAAAAAGCCTTTCCGCATAGGATATATTCCGCATAGGAAATAGTCATCGGGATATTGGCAATTGCATTCTAAACTTACTGGTAACTTAATCCTGACAAAACGAAACAAAAAAATACACTTTAACATTACTACATAGTATAAAACAAAGTCGCTTTTTCTTCCCTATTTCCCTATGTGCGCTTAAATCTTTAAAACTACGCAACGGATTTTGATGCGTTTTTTTAATAGATAGAGCGATTCAAGAGGAAGGTTTACATGTATAATAACATCCATTAAATAGTGGAGAAATACTGTTATTTTTGAGGTTTGTATATGTGATGTCGTATTAATTCATTTTTCGCTTGTACATAGCAAACGCAGGCTGAAACCTACAAGATTTATCAAAATAATGTACTGAGTATTGAATACATTACAAAAAGGCTACATAAAACTCCGCGATATTATATATTTATCTCTTATGGATATCCCACAATATTTTTTTTGTTATTTACCTTTTACGATAAGTAATGGCTAATTTTCGAAGCGATTTTAACCAATTCAGCATTAATCCTTTTCCAATTAAATTCCTTAAATACATTGTTGATTTAATAAAGATCTATATGGCTCATTACAGCATATGATTTAAATGAATATTTTTGAACATATTACAGATTTAAAAGTTGCGGTACGGTGCGTCTGAGGCGATACCGGTCGCGCGGAGAGGCAGGAGCGTGCCTATTACGAATATCATCATTGCACCCGTGTGAAGCAAGGGCGGGTCGCTAGTATAAATAAAAGATAGCTCTTAAAAAATATAAAATAAAAAGAGATCAGTCCATTACCCACAACGCGAGCCCCATCGGGATTAGTTTTAATTAATACTATCCTAAAATTGTAGCAGGTAACAACGGTTTAACGTAAAGAAAAAAATGTTATTTCAATATTATAAACACACATCATCAGCTTATTAAACGTCCCCACCGAGGGGCACGAGCCTATCCGTATAGGGTGACTAGGCCTTAGTAGTCCACGCGGGCCCAGTGCGAATTGGACGGCTTCACACACAACCTTCGAATCTCTTTGCAGGATGTTTTCCTTCACCGTAAGAGCATCGGATAACGTACATATCTTTTCGAAAACACATTGATATGTGTCAGGATTTGAACCTCAGCCCTCTCGGTAGGAAGGTGACAGTCCACACCATTGAGCCACCGACGCTCCAACACACACTCCTGTATAATTTATATGTAATAGATAAACGCGAAAGTCCCCGTTTCAAACTTGGACCAGACGATCGTATGACTTGACAGTTATTGATATTCAGCGGACGCGCGCCCACGCGCCGTACCTAATGATGGCCGATAAATTATAATTTGCCGATCGGTTTCCAAATCGATAATGTGCGCTATTGTACTTGTACTTTTTGGAGCATGGCATTGTGACGTTGGACAAACTGATCACACTTACATTACATTGGAAAGACTACAATATGTTTATATAATAGTATATATGGACACTATGAATGTTTAAATACCCATGGAGTACAACAATTTATTAAGATTTGTTTTTAAATGCTATTAAGCTGCCATTTATCCTTTAAAAGGATATTACCAATTACACACTGACATATTTAGCATTTACTAACTTGTGACGTAAACATGCTTAATAAAAATAAAATCAGTAAGGGGACCTGTCCTGCGATTAATAAATTTGGCTATGACGATTCAAACAAGCATTGGACCAAGCTACTAGTTACAGCCCGGAATCCCTTAACAAGTTCTTTCGGAAGTCCTAAGTCAAGAAGTAGGCATAGCTGTGCTAGAAACATATTGAAAATATTTTTTTTTATATCATGTTGCAAGGTGAATAAATTCACATAAACAAATCCATTGTATTAATTACTTAGGTATATAAGCGGACAGAACTGCAATCACAAATGTCATGAATATTTACTAAACCTACATTGCTTTTACTTTCTAAACTGATATTATATAATTTGTTTAAACTTTTGATTGGAAGCTTCGGTCTTGTCCAAACCAACATTTAACACTCACCCACCAAAAAGCAGCTAAAATGAACCATTCTAATGTTACCTAATACGTCTAATAGGATTGCATTCTGCTTGCATACAAATGCTAAATAAACAAACGTATTACATTGTATAAACCGTGTAATAATCATTTGAAAATAAACCTTATCGTAACAAAATAAGGTGTTTGAGCGTGTTTCTATATCGTGTTCACGAATGCGTAACTAACAAGAACCTACTGGTTTCACTTTTCGGATAAAAAAAACAGCTAATGTGACTAGGCAATTAATAAGCTAATATTTGTTAATACATTAATAATGTCGCATGCCGGAAAATATTTGAAACAATATCGTTTCCGAAGTTTTACATTGATTTCACTTTCGAAAATATTAAAGAAAGTCTATTATAGTTAACATATTTGGATGGCTAAGTTGAATATTTTCATGCCACGTTTTTTTTATTAACTCTTCATATTCCGGGAAAAGGAACACAATTGTATAACTATTGTTATGTGTTTCATATCAGGTCACCTAGTGTGATGGGTTAAGGGCAGATAGCTTAACGGCTAGCGTATTCGATAAGCCATTTCGCAAGTCAAATGGTAAAACATCTTATGGTTGGCTGAAAATATATATCTAATACAAGTAACTTAGGCGTTGGCAGGAATAAATTCAATGGAAAGAACGAACGTTATAACGTCACATATTTTAATTAAATTACGACACGAGCAGTTGCAATGCATTTTTATAAAATATAAATATTCCAATTAACAAAATTAATTTATACATATATATTTGTATAAAATAAACATATATCTATAAAATAATTATAATTTCTTACAGCGGTTCATACACGTACGCATTAATTTTATATAAAATATTTCATAGTATAATTACTAAGTCCGAATCAGCAGACAAGCAATTATTTTCGCATTTCTCAAGGTGTAAACAATAATACTAACTGACCGTGAGATATGTTTGCGTATACGTCGCGGAGGAGCAATGAAATACGGATTACCGTATGTTTGTACCTATTTATTCAGACATTTAGATACCTAAACGTCTGAATAAATAGGTAAAAACATCAATAAAATAGACTGCATAACGTATAAATCATTATAAAAGTTGAGTATTTTTAAACTAATTCAAAATACTTTAAGACATTATTTATAATTATCTGACCCTTTCATGGGTTGTGTGAAACCTGAATTCTTTTTATTACGCCTCTAAAATGAATATTTTATCCATTCTAACGGGTATTTTTAAATCTATTGAGTCTAATAGGACTTTGTGCCATGCGACGGAGATATAAGACATAATAAATGTTTGGGGATGTTTGGTTTAAGGCTGAGAGCCATCTTCGCTCGCCACTTGCCCGGTGAAGCTGTAAAGGCCATTTGCGGCCAACAGCAGTAGTCAGTCCGAAAAAAAAAGGGATGTTTGATTTGATTAGTTATTATAAGTGAAAACTCTACTACCTACCTATCAATCTCCTTACTTTTAAAACTTTTTTCGACTAAATCAAAATGTCTCACACTTTCACACATTTCAAAAATAATGTTTGTAATGAAAAAAAAACATAATTTCACAGTCTCTTCACAACATTATATTTTATTCATAGGAATAATTGTACGAGTGTTTAGCAAGTGAAAATATGGCGAAAGCCTAGTATGTACCGGTTATATCGTAAAACACCGTAGTACATGTAATGATAACAGCTTTACACATGTATGCAAATTGAATAATGTTTATCAAGACAGTAAGGAATCAATGTGGAGCCTCGGCCTTGGAACTCTTTTAGCTATTTTGATATTACTATAAATGGTCCTTTATTATTATTTTTTTACTACGGACAATATTTCATAAACAAAGTGAAGAATAATGCATGCATGCAATGAATTCAAAACGTTTAATCAATAATTTGGAATTAATAATGTTTTTATTTGCTTAGTAAATTATCCATCCGACCGACATTGACTCAGTGTCGTCAAGTTTACTACCTAACCGTTTGCATATTTAGCTTTACTTAAAACCCCAGATAATATACTTCATTTCTGTCTAAATTTAGCTAACGGTCTTTAATTAGCGTATTAATCTTTGTAGGAAGTTAAATATGTTGCACAATTCATTGTTAGCAGGATATGCCATCATTATTTTGTAATTACCATCATGTACTGGATGTAAGGCAATGTTACAATTACAATGAAGGCATTAGTGGTTATGGATGTGCCGTAATACCACTTTTCTATTGTGTGCATGGGGCTCTATTATGGAATCGATCGACTCTGGGTGTAACATGTGTTTTCGCTTTTAAGATAGGTACATATCTCGTATTAATCTTGTCCTTACTTGGGATCTAGACATCTAATATCCTCCAGGAATTCCAACCTTTCTATTTCGTAGGACCTGCTGAGTTTCGGTATTTGAAATAGGCCAAATAAGTATTTCAATTATAATAAGAAACCACCTCCTTTATCATTTTAGGAAAGTACTGCCCAGTTGTGAACTTGATGGACATGCAAAGGCATTACATCAAGTTTTATTTTCTGAACTGATACCTTTTACAAGTAAACCTTCTTTAGTCGTAAACATAGTGGGTACTATGATCGTCATACTTACTGGTATAAGATTAAAATATTAAACTCACAAAAGACTAGTGTCAGACTAAATCTACAAATGTTTTATACGTTAACATTAGTTATAATAACCCAAAAGAAATATAATTAAAAACTTCATATACTATTAATTAATAATAACAGAATAACAAATAGTATACAACGAAACGATACCCAAGATTATGCAAATAATTCTAAGTATGAGTGTTACACATTTTCCCATCGAGATTCATATATCTTCGGGTTCGTAGTCAGAGTCAGATAGCAGTACCGATATTAAAAGTCGAACGGTTCCCGAATAGGTACCGCGAGTTGCGCCGTGAGCTGAGACGCGCCCGCGCAGTGAAAGTCGCGAAGAAAGTGAAGGACCTGCCATCAGCTGGACACTGATTACGTGTGACTGATTGTTTATTGTTGGCTATTTGGTCACATAAGTGTTTGTGACATTCTGTGCCGCTCATGCAATATCGTTGGGTAAATGAAGTTCTTCGTTTGGTGCTAGAGTCGTTGGTTATTTCAAGTAGATTGATAGAGAACTTGCTACAAACTTAGTTTTATGCAGATTTTAACTGCCTTCGTGGTATTCTTGACTCTGCGTTGATTTTAATGCACAGTTTCGATTCAGATATTTTGGTGTACGAGTAACGGGACCACATAATAAATGAGCATCTTTTCCCTAAAACCTTCGAATCGTACAATTTGTGCAATTTTGAAATTGTAATAGAATTTCAATTGGCACCCCGTCTCTACCAGTTGAGAAAGGATATATTTCGTTGGAAACGGGTGCTTTAACGGGTGAGGAAACCTGCGCGCACGCCTCAAATCAAACCATTTGTAAGGTACAGCTTATTCCAATCCGCCCACCAAACATGCATATTTTGTTAAAATTCTTTAATCAAGCATGTAGATACAATGCACTTCAATCGTGGAATAGGACAAACTGTTAAGGTCTATAGTCTAAAAATAGTTCTCAAATAATTCGGACATGTTGGTCCCGGTTGCTACAAGTATATGGTAGTCATTATATGAATTACGTAAAATGTTTTCTATTTTAAAATAAAGAAACCTCATGCTACGTGTAGTAAATCCAGTAACCCAAACTTGTTACATTACTTTTATTTTTGAAGCTTTTCAAATTTTAATAGGTATATAAGAGTTGTAAAACTCCTAGCTCTACCTAGGCAACCACGTCTGATGAACTGCCTGATGACCAGCGTCGAAGGTTATGGTATTTTTTCATAACAATCGTAACCTAACCATTAAATCTAACCTAGTTAAATGAAAAATTAGCCGTTATGTTGATAAGATTGAACTCAAAACCATCATTTGTCGTAGTGTCAATATCAAAATGCGCCTTTACGAAACCAAACCGTCTGTCTTTTAAAACATGTTTATATAAAAATTAAGTGATGCCTTTTTCTATATTAGTATACTTAACATTTCTGACCTTGTAAGCCAATAAAGGAATCTCGATACTGCGACATGGATGGGGAAGAACACAGATTCAAGTAGAATTCTTCCTCCTTATTACCAACGTTTTATAGCACTGTGTTATTGTGAAGAAATAAAATCAATGCATTATTTAATTCGTCGCTAAATATAGCAACCTGTAGGAAAAACACAACTGCCGGGTAAAAAGTCACGTAACTGTCTTAAAATTTTCTTAATTGACTACCCATAAAAATTGAATGGACCCTGAATATTTCAAAATAGTAAATAGTGTTTATCATTTAAACATTCAAAACACCAGTTTCCAATGACGTAATCGAGATGCTTTCACCAAAATAGTTGCGCGACAAAATCGGCGGGAAAGTTATACATCCTCCGCACAGTCGTATGCATTTAAATGCGCTTCATATCATACCTGCTTCTATGCCGCCATATTTTAAATAATATGTTTTTAAACAGAATTTGTAAACAATGTAACAAAGGTTGTGAAGTCGGCTATTTCATCAAGGGTTCCAGTTTTGATCCTCGGGCAGTACAAACATTTGCACGCATGAATATCTAAGTTTGTATAAAACAATAGGTATGCATTCAAAAAAGTAAGTTATTAATTTCTATGTACCTATATACATACATAATTTCTTGATTTCAAAAGTGCTGGAACAGCGCAATGATTTACTGTCCACAACTTTTCAACGATAAACGGAATTTGGGGAGCCAATCGTCCAGCAATCCGCTTAACAAAGTAGGTAGTGGCGTTGGCGTCAGCGTTCCTGACAGTCTTACGGACTTTAACGGCTTAATGTGCTCTCCGAAGCACAAAATTAACTTTTCCGAAAATCAGGTGAATCGGCCTGCAATGCTCTTACACCAAACTGAGAAAAATGCATGGAATGTCTTTTTTACTATCCGTTCTCTCCACGGGGTAACCCCAACCGCGGTTAAAGTAGCCATTAAACTCAACGCTAAGACCCCGGAAGCAGTTAGTCCAGCAGTTAATGTTATGTATAGAGTCAAGGAATGTTGAAGATTAGACAAAGACAGAGAAAATACCATACAATTAGAAGATACTTTTATCATATCTACAATCATTTTAACTCTATGCTTTTAAATACAGATTTAAATCCCTAATTTAGAACTCTCGTTCAGGATCAGCAGTCTCTGTCATTCTGTGTATGAGAGCAAGAGCAACGACCTTGCACTCATGCAGCGCGTCAAGCGAGGTGATCGTCCCAGCGTGGGCGCACCATATATATCGTCCCTAAGGAAGGTATGTTATTAAGAATGGTATGCATTTCATTAACTGATATAATGTATTGCAGGTTTCAATATAATACTAGCTCTACGACGGCGTCTTTGTCCTCAAAGTATCTAGGGAATTGAAGAAATAAAACGATTTAATTTATATATATTTTATTGGAGCCGATAAGTCTGGATTGGCATTCGGATCTTGGCAAACGTACGGTAATATATCAGTGTCATTATAAACTTGTTACGCAAGTTATGTGTTTTAAGGAAACCCTGGATAAGTAACACAAAAACGACTGCTAAAGCGAGAAAAAGATATTTATTTTAGGAAGAGGAATCACAAGACCACTACGTAGGTACTAGCCCTTTTACAACCGCAAAATCTGCGCTCTATAAAAAAAGTTTCAAAAATACTTTGAAGAGCCACTACTAGCACATCGTTTTTGTTAAATATGTTTTATTACAAACCAAGCATTTTTTTAACAATTAGTTTTCAGTATAGCACTCTTTTCTATCTTTACTTCAGCGGTGCAAAACTGGATTTTAGGCTAGATACATACCCATAATTGTTCAAATTATGTGATATGATACAAAAATGCACATGTACAAGAAAAATTAACAACTGATAAACAGTTATTATTCTCCATCAATGTTGCATTGCACCCTACGCCTGAGACAACAGATGTTAGATCTCTTATACCCGGTATTTTACTAGCTACTGTTGCTCCCTCGTCCCGAAACACAGAAGTGCAAAACGCTTCTTTTTCACGGGAAGATACCCGGCACTGCGGTGGAGCCTACTTAGACGACTTAATACCGAGTCTGCCAACTATTACCACAAATCAGGTATGTTATTGCTATATATAGAAGGATTTTCAATTTGCATAAGTCAGCGCAGTGAGTTTAGGCCCGCAAGTAGTTGTGTGTTTTGACTCATTGTAGATGTATTTCTTTTCAAGTACAACATTAGCATGAACCTTTTCATCAAGATATAAACATTGCCTAAAGCAAAGCATTTAAAGCTAAAGTATAATTTTATTTCACGTACGTATACGTAGTTTATGTGGAAGGTACTAAGAGTAGGTGGGCGTAGTCATTATCAATCGACCGAAGAGATGCTACGGGTATAATGAGTAAGTACAACTCCAGGGTTATCAGTGTTATCACGCACTTAAATTTTTATATCAGGATGATTTTCCTCGAAGGATAATATACTCTGTGTAGGTATTTCAATCTCCCCTTTTGGCCAATATTACAGTTATAGTTATACTTTAGTGTGGTTGTGTTCCGGGCTAAGGGTAAGTCAGCAGTGAACTTAATGGATAAACTGATAGCAATTGCATATCATAAAGTGCAACATCATAAAGAGCTTATCCATTTATTTAATTTAGGATTACACTTAATTAAATAGATGGATTTTGGCTTACTCATTATCGACACAAGTGTACGAGTATAATGAATTATAGGATAGATGCTACTTAACCCCCAAGAGGTGCTGTTTTATTGGTTGTTTTATAAAAATCGTTTCTTTATTTTTCAATTCTCTCTGTCTTCAACCTATGGCCACTTCTGGACATAGGTCTACTCCATTTTCATCATCGCGATCCTGCGCTTTTCCCATCTAGCGACTTTTTGCAAGTCGTAGGTCCATCGGGCCGGAGGGCGTCCTACTCTACGCTTGCCAAGACGCAGTCTCCACTCCAGAACTCGTCTGCTCCAAGGGCAATCGGTTCTGCGACATACGGGACTTTCAGTTTAACTTGCCGATCCGGCGGCCAATCAAATTTTCTACCAGGCAGAAAATTCAAAGTGCAACTGCATGCATAACACAATGTCTATCGTATTAGGCCACACCGGTTGGGGAGTTTTTTCTTCAATGTCACGTTAATCTAGTAAGTTTTGTCTAGATCGACAAGATTGATGTTTGGTAACCCTACAAACATTTTATCATACATTAGTCTTCTGCATAATAAAATAGTGTTTAGTTAGTACCTTATATCTATGATTATAAAGGTTTAATGATTTATGGTTTACGTATCTTGCCAGACATTTAAAATAAAAATACTAAGAGATTTTTATGTATCCCAGCCCTATTATTGTTCGCGTGATGAACTCATCAGACGTATGATGTGTTTCGGTATTCGCGTTATGCGCAGCGTTGTACGAATGATTACGACGAAGGTTTTAACATTCAAATGACTTCTGAAGTCACGATTAATGTGCTGGAAGAATAATAATAAAATAAGCAATCGGAAGAATGGAATGAATATATATTTTAAATATTATTTAATCATACAAATCCCAAATCTTCTTAGCACTTTAATATGCCTACTTTAAATAATTACAATTAATATTAACGGAAACCACTGCCTTAGTCAGAGTTACCAACGTTCGCCTCCAGGCAATTCTTTTTAAGTATGTAGATACGAGTAGAGAAGGCAAATAATTCCTTCTGAATCCTATTATTATTATAATAAAAGCGAAAGTTTGTGAGATTGGATGTTTTTTACTGATTCACGCAAAAAATAATACTGAATAGATTTTAATGAAACTTTATATAGAGACTTCATTTGGATTGTGTAGTAAGTTGGGATGTACAGCGTACCTTGAAACTAAAGTTTGATTGAAATAAATACTAAATCAGTACTTACATAGCAGTTGGATAATATCTGTGCCATTTCAGATGTGTGTTGACTAGACGATGACAAAACTTATTATATATTGTAGGTATTAACTTACCTGAAAAGAAAAAACAATATTATAAGTATACATTTTTACATTTACGAGTATGAACAAAAATTACGTTGAAATTACAGTGAAATGCAAAAAGCTTAACCATCATATAAAATGGTATCAAATGTTTTTACCAAGATTTAACAATAGTTCATTGAATATAAGTTTAGAAGTCAAATTTACTTAAAACGTCAATTATCATACATGTTTAGTTAGTTAGTTGTTTAGACCATAAAGGCACAAAATAGTGTTATGATTTTGCAACCCTTATGACGACGTGGTGTATATTCCTCTCCATGCGTACTGTAAAATTGTATTTTGCTGTAAAAGCAATTCAATTTAAGGCAGATCACTATTTTATGTAGCCGAGTTTGGAAATACAAGTATCACACTCAACTTACATAAATGTTAGTACTATAAGCGATTATAAATGCAGGAATAATGAATTTATCTATGTGAAATTTAAGTAGTAAAATAAAGTAAATATAAGAGTATGTAAGGTAATTTGGACTACTGTTTTAGTTGGGAATTGAGTGTATAGCAATATATTATATCACCCCATTTGACATTGTTGTAATCTGAACTGAAATTTCATGTGTAAAACTGACTTCAGCGCTAGCAAAAATAACAAGATAAGTATATGTTTATTTATACAAGACCTAAATATCTTGTACTGCGTAGCACAAGTTAGCTCCGCTATTATCCTCGTATTGGTACCACTGGCACACAGATGTCACTTACTATCATCAAGTGGACTGATTGCTTAATTGCTAGCCTTTCATAAAGAAAGAAAACCAAGCTAATAATAAGTTGATTCAACCAATGTAGCTTTCACAGGCGGCTTAATATGCAGTCATATACATAGAATTGACCCGTTGCCAATCATGTGAAAACATTAAGTTTGTTTTCTATAGGCTTTCCAACCATTTCCATGTGCAACTTCTATTTATCAAGCCTCGTAATGATCCGGCTGACCGATCACCCAGGTATGATTACTGTACAGGTGCGTATAGAAACATGGTCAATGCCTACTCTAATTATCCGTAAGGGTTAATTGCCGCTTGCACCGATTCCGTAATTGCTTAATTATTAATATGCCTCGCATTGTATTGCTTGAAATATGCGTGAGATTTTTCGGTTTAATTACGATTGCGGCGGAAGTGAAGTGGCATGTTAAGTATTCTTTGATTTATACCTATCACCAAGAAGTTTGTCACTCTCAAAACGGAGTATCAAATCAACAAGCCTATATATTCCTCCTGCCTTCTCAAAGCATGGTTAAGAGTAGATTGATCCGTAACAAAACACGCGAGCCTCATGCAGATTGGTGGTTTAACCAAAGGTTTCTCTCAAAAACTTCGACAGCCCATTTAGTGTAATGTTTGAGATGTCGGCTACTACACCAAAGGTTCCGGGTTCGATTATCGGGCATGGCAAACATTTATGTGCACGAACATGTCTCTTGTCTGGGTGTTTCGATATATAAAACATGAATTTACAATAAATATCAATCTTACAATGAACCAAGTTTTTTCAGATTTCCGTAGGAAAAACGATGACATCGGATAAAGGCCTTTTAGGTACTTGGCTGTTACCTATACATGGTGGTAGTACGCTTAAATACCGATTATAACAGACGAGAGGAGTAGATGAGACTATGGTACTTAAGCAGAAGACAATAAACACTATATTTCCCTAAGCAACTTAACACAGTTTTAAACAATAAAATTGTATTTGGTGTTCCGTTACAAATAATGTTACCATTATTAGCTACTTCATCGAAACGTTGTGGCCTGCGTGCAACTAGCACGGGTGATCGTGAGCAAACACTTATGTAGTTTGGTCGTTAGCGGTGTATTCAAACTTCATCTGCACACTTAATCCTTTACGATAGAGTTCACATTTGAACGACACGAGCAAGGTCGGAATGGCTGAGGCAGTAGACAAGACACTCCCATACATTCCGATGATTGCTGACACACATTTTAAACGTGATGGTACATACAAGCATGCTTAAGTTTGTTAAGGACGCCCTGATATTTTCCCAAGCTTTTACAACCTCTATATAATTTGTATGATAATTAGATCAGAGGTCTGCCACGCTTATAAACGTAACATCTACGACGATATTATTATTTGTAAGCACGTAGTGAAAAAGTTATTTAGTAATATTATTAGAATAATGAGAGAACATGCATTTAATTGGTGCCAATTTAAATATGAACGATAAAATCAGAATAGTTATCGGGAAAATCTATTGAGAAAATTATTGTCTCTACACAAAATTCTAAGACAATCCCTTAGCCATGACTGTATAAAAAATATTCATACGCTGTTCCGCAAAATCGAAGTCAAAAGTTTAAATGTTAACTTTGTGCAAAGACCGGTGGTTTGTTTCGTCGTTCGTATACGCAACTAAAGAAGTTAACTTGAATTTAATTATATCTTAAATGTCACTTGTTTAACACAACCGAATATATAGGTAAGTCAGGTCGAGATATGGCGTAATAGGTCGCATTTAAACTCATAGACTTGTTTTGATAAAATCAATATTTACATTGACTGAATAATTGATTATATCAAAAACATAAGATTCCATTTGGCTCTTGGTTTTAAAATCAAAGCATTTTTCACTACGACTATCTTAGTCACTTAAAAATGTATTTTTTACATAATTTTAATATCTTACATATTAATATGCCATCTTACATTACTTATGAGCATTTTCTTTTAAATAATTTGATAGAAGAATATCTTCGTTAGAACTTTCATTAAACCATAATACCCATTTCAATAGTTACAAAGCATTTTCACAATGACTTATAATGTCACAAATTAGTAACAACATTCCTATCACATTTTGTGACAGTAGCTACTAATTATTAGATAGGCTTTCAGTTTTCCTCATCCCAGTCTTCCGCTTTTCTCATCGAGTCTCCACCAGCGACCTTTCGCAAGTCGTCGGTCTATCGGGCCAGAGGTCGTCCTACGCTACGCTTGCCAAGACGCGGGCTCCACTCGAGAACTCGTCTGCTCCAGCGGCCATCGGTACTTTCGTGACCAGCCCACTGCCACTTCAACTTGATAGTCCAGCGCGTTATGTCGGTAATTTTAGTTCTGTTACGGATCATTTCGGATCTTATCCCTAAGAGGGACCCCGAGCATAGCTCGCTCCATTGCCCATATTGTAACGGTGGCTTATTTAATGGATTAAAATACATAGACTGTTCAAGAAGTATCCTTTATTAACTTATAGGCACTGTATTCTACACTTATTTATGCGTATAATTGGCAGAGTTATATTATTTTGTTTACATTTTTCGTCTCTACTTTAACTAGCTGTACATTCAACGGGACTTAAAGGAACGGCTGTGTATAATAAGAGAGTAACTTAATCAACTTATCGTAAGCATAATAAATATGTAGTATAATGCTGCAGGCAGCCGCCAGTCAACCTGCCGTGAATAATAGCAGGAAATCCATAACAAAATGTAAACACATACTGTTATCGTAAATGAAAAGCAACTTGAATTCCGCAATCAGAAACCAAGAATGCAGTTCCTATAAATAAGAGTATGTTAACATAGCAATCTAAAGAAGGTCTATTTGAATATTGCTAGGATGTATTTTATGCGTTTTATGCTACAAGCATTATTTTAGTCGTCCTTTGCCTTTTCAAAGTCTTCTGTGAATGTAGGTATGTATGTATTATATACAACGGATAATATGCATAAAGCATATTATTATCCGTTGTTTAGTACCACACACAGGCCACATTTGTAGGTATTTATTAATATTACATACTTACATGCGTTGTTGGGTTTTAAAAAGGATTAAATAGCTCATATGTAAAAAAACATTGCGTATTGATCTCTCGTTGATTTTTCAGTAACCGTGGTTACAGGCAGTCTTAAAAGTTTACTCGGAGTTATTACTTTATAACCTTCTGCTCTGTTTTATATTAGGTAGTAAATTATATTAAATTTTAAGCTCACAAGTTTGCATCTTCACTATTCTAAATATTTGAGGTTCAAAGGGGACATATTATGCGTAATGCATATAATTCGTTTTTTAACTTTGTCTAAAGAAAATGATAAGAAACGGAAACAATATCTATCACATTTAATACCCTGGACAAGGATCGATGCCGCTAAATCAACAACAAGACAGAGCCAATACAAAAACTCATCAAATCATAACACGGATTTGAATTTTTCGATGAATTTATTTCAAAGTGATATTTGTACAAACTTGTTATACATCATCTGATACTTGGAAGAAGTAATAACGGCATTTTTTTGTATTAAAATATTACCGCTATGACTTTCCGTAGACACCATTTACTTAAGTATAGTTGGCAGTGAAAGGTGGCTCTTTGAAAGCTTATACAAAATTATCTCGGGGATATAAAAACTTTTACAAACATAAGCACATTTAAAAAAAACTCACGATTACTTTGCCTAGGTACTTTTGCTTAGGTTTAATATCATATTCGAGTCTTCCAATTAATTTAGTAATATTTAAGAACATGCCTACATAAAGCCTTTTTATAATCGATAACCTTAAAATAATATTTATAGAAATTAGCGTCGGTGCCAGTTGAAGGTTGCAGATTCAAATCCCGCCACGTACCAAAATGTTTTCGAATTTACGAAATTATATGTAAGTTTATTCGACGCTCTTACGATGAGGGTAAACATCGTGAGAAAACCGGCGCACGCCTACGAAGAGATTCAAAGGTTATGCGTAAAGTCGGCCAATCCGCACTGGGCCCTTTGCGAGTAGGTTCCTGCCCCTCGGTTGGGACGTATAATGAGAGCTGAGATGATGATGATTAATAAGAATGACACGACTTGAACAATACATACCCATTAATGAAAGCATAGGCAATGAGTTTTCACAATATACATTTGTCACATGTATTTATATTTTATTGGACATAATTAAAATTTTGAAGTTTTCAGTCTATTTTCATCAACTGACTTGTAGCTACTTCAAATAACCTGTTGACCTTAGTAGGTTGCTGGTGGCAACAAAACGCTTAATAAGTAAATCTTAAAAACAATATACGATTTAATCGCCGAATGATCGCAATGCCAGATTCAAAATAGAACGATGACGCCCATAAGCTCCCATAAGTGATGATAAGCGGACATGATAAACCAAACCAACCATGAAGTATTGTTCCCATTTTGTAATTGGTTCTGTGTAGTTTACCAAAATTTTAATTAAACACAGAACTGGCTTTTTTATATGAGACTTGAAATTTCCGCGCTTACGCCAACGTAACGGACCCTCTTAGTATCCTGCTACGCATTGCCGATATTCTTTCGACTTGCTAACTGCAACTATGCTGGACCCGCATAGATGGTCTAATTCTCACGAAGCGTTAAGGTTGGCCCAGTCCAGATTTCTCATATGAATGACTAATATGAATGAAACTCATATGAATGATTGATTCATATAATTATGAATCAATCACAAATAACTATCACTAGCATCAGAATCCTCTAATTATTCAATTAGAGAAAATTATTGGGTAATAAAGTTATCATCATCATCATCAGCTCATTAAACGTCCCCACCGAGGGGCACGAGCCTACCCGTATAGGGTGATTAGGCCTTAGTCGTCCACGCGGGCCCAGTGCGGATTGGACGACTTCACACACAACCTTCGAATCTCTTCGCAGGCGTGCATGAAGGTTTCCTCACGATGTTTTCCTTTACCGTAAGAGCGTCGGATAACGTACATATATTTTTCGAAAATTCGAAAATACATCGGTACGTGTCGGGATTTGAACCTTAGCCTTAACCCTCCCGTTAGGAAGGCGACAGTCCACACCACTGAGCTACCGACGCTCTACTGAGCTACCGACGCTCTAATAATAAAGTTATACACTACATAAAATACAAATACAACACTACATAAAATACAATCATTGGTATTTGAAAGAGATTTGTCAATCACCCTGTATTATTAAATAATAATAAAAATGAAAAAGCATTTTACGTATATGAAAATGCTATTACATTGTAATTTACAGGGCACAAAATAAGGCCGCTCTTATGGACTCACTGCAACTTATCAATATATGTAGATCTTACTTAAGTTGCAATGGAATCGAACTAGTGATGTAATTTTAAATTACGCCTGTGGATCACAGCTAATTCACAATGATGACTCGAGTATTGGTGTCGTAACCACAGTATAATAGAAGGTATTATTTTTATATATTACTACTGATTGTTTGTATGAACGGTACCTATTACGTGGGTTGGTATGTATCCTCCTACAAATAATTGTCTGTGTCGATTGCTCAACGTGAATATTTATGCTGTCAGAGTGCCTTTAGGGCAATATCGAAACGACTGGTAGTTATTCTTTAGAACCGTCAGACAAAGGAAAAGTAGGGACATACTGCATAAAGGGCCCTTTTGACATTTAAATATTGTTTTAAAATTAATCCACACCTTTAACTGAGTGGCTGATAAGTAACTTAAATAAATATAACAATAAATACTTAGGTAAAGGTATGATTGGTATTTCAAGTAGTTAAAGAAATTATTTTAATCGTTTCCTCTTTATTCATGTGGACACTAAAATTAAACAACTTACGTTATCTACGTAATTTTTAGGTTTAAAAGAATAATAATTTATATGTATAATATTACACTTCAATTATAGTTATGTTCAAAATAAGAAACGTTGCATCACCAGATGTGTATGAATCTTTATTAGCAGACTCATACCATATGCAATGGTAGTAAAATTTCATGTTTAACTAATACAGAGTTTATTTTAGCATCTAACAGCAATTATATGGTTTGAACACGCTTGAATTATATACATTTATATTTAAAGCTACCTGAATAAGACTCAACCAGTTCTCAGTCAGTATGTAAATAAAACAAGTAAATAATACAACCCTGTCAGCCTAATTATTGAACATGGTCACGTGTTTCTTGAATTGCATAATACGTTTTATGAATAAAAATAAGTTTCAATCTGTTGTTGCATATGGAAACGTCACTTTGACAGCGGGAGCTACTGCATTTATACCTGTATTTGAATAGGTACTAGAACTCAACTAAAATTACGTAGACTTGGTATAAAAGTCAAAATATTTGAGAATCATAGATTTATTTTTTAAATAAAAACACTGTTCAATTAACATAATTACATAAAATGTTTTGTTTTTATTGGAATATATATAAGTACCTGAGAGGCTACTTGAAGAAGCTTTCTTAGGTTACTATTATAAGATAAGCATAGCTGATAAATAATGTTTTACAATCAACACACTTCTGTGCTATAGTTTTTTTAAATCTATTATCACTTCATCAGATATTCAGTCGTCGTTTTAAGACAACGGCATGTAATAACCCCGTGAGACGTTATTTCATGATAATTATGACGGCAAGGTCGCGGAATGCCACTGGCTAGTTTGCCTCATACGTATTAAGCCATAAATACTGGTTTCAATTTTAGAACAATGCATTCTCATATGGATTTTTTGTTGTTTTAAATACAGGATTTGGATTTAGAACAATAATGTGAATTTTACTTATGTTCTTACCGAGAGATCGGTCATTTTTATAACCTGCCAGAATGTTGTCTGTAAAACAAAAATAAAGGCTAGGTACTGTTGAAGGACACACAAATTAAGGGTGCATAAAAAGTAATATTTATAAGTGTACTTATAAAGATGCGGCAATTTTTTATCATTTTATGTGTAAATTTCTCTTTAGAAATAAAGATAGCTTGACTTTTTAAAACTTTCCATCTATAACTTGGATTACAAGAACTACAACTTGATTTTTGCTTAAGATTATACGCATATTCATACAAATACATCAAACGTTACGTGTTGTTTTTATGAATTACGGCTCTATAATAGCTATCAGTAAATAATTCATTAATGTTTAGAAAAACCGTTTGCCCATGATCCACTTTTAAAAGTTGAACATATGTTTTACAAACGAGTAACCATTTACAGCTATATCAATTGTCGGATCATTTAAAAGTAGGATTAAGGGATGTTGATAATGGTAGAGATGTTTATTTTATTTATATTTAAATTGTTTTGTTTAATTGTTATTATGTATTTTATTTTATTTACCTACTGTGGAACACGGTTTTGCATGATTATTTGTGACTGAAATTTAATATTTTCTCATGTTGAACATCTTGGACATCCCCCAATGAAAGGTAATTTATATAACATTTTTAGATTGTTATCCGCCAAACTTGGCTTAAGGTCGTAAGTTTGATGCTTGTTCGCTATTTAGCACGACCCACAACTTGTAAATAAGATTGGTTTAAGCACCAAAAGCGTGCTAAGATCTCTTAAATATCTTTTTACTAAGCATAATGGTTAAAAATTACTAATCTATTTATGTCTTTAGACAACAAATACACTTTTGTCGTGCAACACGCCATTGCGGCGTTGTAATACTTGAAATTGGTATTTGCGTGAACATTGAATTGTTTCCTGAGTTGTTGTTGGTTTAAGGCTAACCTGTCACCAACATGCGAAACTTTTTCCTATTAAGAAAGCTCTTACTGAGAATCCTTAGTTAATTATGTTATATTTCAGTAAATTATTTATTTATTTTTGTTTTACGACCTATTTGGTGTTGTGGTTGCGACGTCGGCTGCAACACCAAGGGTTCCTGGATCGATTCCTGGGCAGTACAAACATTTGTGTGCATGAACATGTCTATTTGTAATGGTCTGGGTGTTTTCTATGTATAATATGTATGTATTTAAAATATATATTTAAGTATGTTTATCCGTTGTTTAGTACCCATAATACAGGCTTCACGCTTAACTTGGGGCTAGACGGCGCTGTGTGAATGTCAGTGGATATTTATTGTTATTTATTAATATGTAAATATTGAATAAAAAGAATGACACATAATTAAGTCCCGCCTTTGTGGCTGGATTATAAGACAATTGTTTTTGTACTATTTGGAATTCTGCCAGTTACAAGGTTAATACCACAGAATTTAATTATTAATTCTGCGGTTAATACCCATCAATCCGTATTGGGAGCGCTTTGGGCTAGGGCCGAATTTACCCATGCTAGCTAGCTACCAGTATGCTGTGCAGAAAGGCCTATGCCCTTGAGGACGTTATAGGTGAATATGATGTGGTTTTATGGATAGCATCTTAAATATACTATATGAGCCTCGGTTCCACAATCTTTGTTTAGGTATAAACATAAAATGAAAAATTATTTTTAGTTAATATAAAAAAAATATGCAGATAATCTATCAGATAATGTATTAGATTTATTCAGACGTGGTGAATCTTATAAAATATCATGGACTTCAGATGAGGTTCCTCATGAATAATTAATCGCAAGCATTTACATCTCACAGGTTCATAAACTAGTTCTTCTTGTACTTGATATTGTGCTAGAGGCAAGGCAATGCACCCACTGTGATAGACTATCAGACTGACATTGTAAAGTTGTACTGTTATTTCAACTTATGTCAATCATAGATCACTGTGCAGAAGTCAATATTTTGGATATTTTTTTGGAATATACAAGTTCGACGCAGTCATAAGCAGTATTGTTCTTAACAGATATATAATTAGGATTTAAATTTGTCTGAATTGACGTTTAAGCTTATTGACAGTTGGCTATGTGAGCCGGTTAATGTAGGTCATTATTGACTGACGCTTTGCTTACAAACAAAATATTTTCAATAGGTCCATTGTGCGACAATTTCCTTGAAGGTAAGGCTTTGTTCGTTTTTTGCTTTTCATTACTTTCAAACTATGTTAGGAGTAAAGGAAATTGTAATTTTCATTATACATCTAAAACATACAACTACAAATTGGCTCAATTAATATGGCTGCAGGCATAATGGTCTTGAAAGTTTTCAGGGCCTTCTCTCCTATGATAATGAGTTTTGCCATAATATCCATACTGTTGGTGGGTTGGAAATAGGAATGGACTTTTATAGAGAATGGTTAAATATAGATCCCATGTTCATTTGTTACATTACCAAGGCGAGGACACATTCATCCAACGGGCATGCAAATACATTGAATCAAATTTAAAAAAAATTACACATTGATGTCAAATAGATGCTTAGAATATTTTTAGTGCCAAATTAATTTATTAATAATAGTATTTGGAATAAAAATTGAATAATACAAATAGTATAATAATACCTTTGTATATTGTTTCAGTTTTATATATTGTTCGCAACTACGTATATGTGTGCATAAATAATAAATAAATAATATATCTGGCGCCAAATGGGGGAAGCCTAGTGTAAATAATAAATACTAGCTGACTCGGAGAACTTCGTACCGCCTAACAATCAATTAATATCGTGTTACCTTTGGCTGAACTAATTTTTAAAACATTTATTTTATGAACACACGCGTTAACGTTAATAATTTGTCATTATTTCTGAACCCATGTCAACTATTACTATTTTTGTCAGGTTTTTTTTGTTTTTTGACAGCTCTTATTTGACAGGTTGGACCATAAATGTTTGACAGGTACGAAACAAAGTTAACATTTACGAAAAATTATTCATCTTTTATAATTATGTTTTCGTCAAGTTTTCATTATTTTTAAGATGTATTCTGCTATTCGGGGCGGGGACAAATTCAACGAACCAAAAACCATGAAAGTTGGTGTAGCCGATGTATAAGTGTTGTACCAAACCCGACTTTGTTTTATATATATATATATATATATATATATATATATATAGATTTGAAAGAAACATTATTAAATTAAAGTTCATAAAGAACACTTATGCATGTCCAACATAAACTTAAATATTAGATTTAATATGACAACGTTACTATCCGTTATTCGCTGAATGTTTTTTTCCTGTCAGGAAGTGTATGAGTCTGGGAGTGGTTAGTTTTTTTTTAAACTGATGCATTAGTCATAATCAATTGCAATCTGTGGTGAATTGCATTTGAGACGTTAAATCGTCATTATACAAACAAAAATCATGCTCTATAATTTGAACATCTCAGTTTCTTCTTTCTTGCTTTTGCTGGTAAAACTGCTCAATAGAGAAACTTTTTGCTCCAATAGGTATGTAAGTTATGTAACCTATTTATTGCTATATCAGTATGATATCATCATCAGCTCATATACGTCCCCGATGAGGGGCACGAGCCTACCCCGTAAAGCTTATTCGTCCACGCGGATTGGGAATACGGATTGGGCGACTTCACGCAAAACCTTTGAATCTCTTCGCAGGCATGCTTAGGTTTCCTCATGATTTTTTCCTTCGCCGTAAGATCGTCGGATAAACGTACATAAAACTTAGATAATTTAAAATAATTTGGTACCTACGTGGCAGAATTTGAACCAGCAACCTCTAGATCAGAAGGCAAAAGCCCACACAGATGAGCCACCGACGCTCTTCAGTATGATAAACTTATTCTAATTACGCGATACCTAGAGCTGACTATGTCGTAATACGAAGAATATAGGCGGAAGACTCCATAGGGATTTCGTACCATATTTAGTGGACAAAAAAAAACATTATTTCAACATTCTAAATATAAAGTGACATGTCCTAATGGGCCTTATTATAAATGAATAAGCGATATTATCGTAGTGCAATGGAGACTATTACAAAAACGCATTACTATTCATTACTTGTTGAGGCCGCGCGCCTCCGAAAGCAGAAGGCCATCCTGCAACCCGATTGAAACCACTTGCAAGTTAATACAGTGTAGTGTGTAATAGATACCAACATTAATGTATTTGTGTAATACTACTACTACAACCAGACGGGTTCGGCTGTAAGAAGGAAGGAGATCTGGTAAGGTTGGCTGGCTAAAGGGGTTTACATTTCTTCACCCATTCGTAAAGCTTTGAATAAGAATGGATTGGTGCGTAATCCCGGAGTTGTGGGTTTGACCCTTCGTGGACTACGTATAGAGAATGTACCTTTCTATGAGTAAAGACCCAATATCAAATAGGCATCCTGTGCTGCCTGTGCATGAAGGCCTGCGCCCTTCAGTGAAACTTTATTGGCTGTTTAATCATTTGTATAAATACTACATGCAATTTGTATAATAAATAGGGTTTTTTTCAATGTGTTTTAATCGCGAAAATTGTAATAAACAGGCACTGAAATTTAACGTTAATTAAAACCGTGTTTCGTTTTACAAGTATGTTAATCATAACGTAAAAGCTAATTACATGTGGGCATTATCCAATGACCGTTATAACAACGCCTGCATTAGCTGTTACGATTAATAAAACACATGAATACATTAGTGTTTATAATTAATTCATGAGTGTAATCCGTAATTTTATTGTATGGTCCACATGGGTAGATTAGCGGGTCATGACTTAGGGCTTAAAATTCGGTCTCCAGTGGGTCTCCAATTAATTTTTCGAAGTCATAATTTGAATTAATCAATTAAATATTCATATTAAGGATGGAAGTCTCTAGACTTAGTCTATAAGACTTTTGGACCTCTACGAATTTAGGTACCTGACTCTCACAAATTACATTTTTTTTATCACAAATTACAAATTAAATAAGGTCGTAAAAAGTGTTCATAATTAAAAAAAAAAACTTTATGTCCTAGAATTGATAAGGCTTTTTCACTGTTGTTCTGTCGCTTAACATTTCAAGTGGTTTGTTCGTTTCGTTTACTAACGGCTGCAAACAAAAAAGTATAAACAATGTTAAAAACATGCGCCAAATGCTCATTAAAGCCAAAAATCGTTTCCCAAAATAGCGGAAAGTATATTGACGCCGCTTCCTTTCGTATCTGTTTTTCAACCCACTCATACTATTAATAAATCACTAAATAGGTACGCTACTAATTAAACATTGAACGGATGTACATATTTTAGAGGTGAATTGCTAGCTATTGATTTGTGTAATATGCGGTTATGAATCTTCATAATTGATTAAAATTCAATCTAACCTTATGTAATCTATGAACAAATATGTGCTCGTAATGTTCACATATACAATCTTATTCAGGTGAGCGCAAATAACTAGTTAGGATAAAGAAATATCAAATTTAGCAGATCAAAAGTTTTTGCAAACTTATAAAATCTTTTTAATTAAAAATTTGAGTGCTTTTGACTGCTATCTCACCAGATGAAAAGTAACGATGCAGTTGAAATAACTTTGATTAAGTTAGATAATTTTATGCATACAATAATTTTACCGAGCAGACATTAAACTATAGTTTATATCCTTATTTAGATTCACATTTCAGTAAAGCTGAAAAATATAGTGTCGAATTAAGTAGTAATTAGCTACTCTTAGCTGAAGTAGTAACTAGCTAGTCTTTTTAGAAATTATTTATTTTTAATTACTAAAAAAAACGCAACACTATTTCTAAGGGTCGTACGGGGCTGACGTTTTTCTTTCAACCACCGTACACAAAAAAAAAATGGTAGCCAGAGTAGGTACTTCAGGGCTTACTTTGTTTCCTTGTTATTATAATTAGGTATGCCAACAGTACATATTGTACAAAAATATTCTATGCACATGTAAGGATTATTTTTTTAATTATACAAAAAAATTATACAATAATTTTTTCACAGTAAAAATCTGTAAATGTAAAGACCACGTTACAAATTAATTTTTACATCAACAGTAGCAGAACGTCAACCATAAACTTTTCACGCGTGGATTCGGTCGATAAATTAACGTTTACGTGAAACGCATGTATTGTGAAACAATTAAGTACAAAATAATTGTAATTACAGAAATAAATGTTTCAAAAACACGCATAATACACTTTTAAGGCGAAAATGATAAAATCTGTAGTATTAACTACCTTTACCTACTATGCTTTAAGTCATCAACAGAAAAACTAGTATACTTATTAAGTAATCTTTATTATTATATTTTCGTGACAAGATTCAACTTAAGTACTAGGTGTTAGACTCGATACTGAGTCGTCTAGCTACCTACCAGCGCATATTGTCCCGTGAAACAGAAGTTTTATGGACTTTTGTGTTTCGGAATGAGGGCACTGTACCTAGTGAAATTATCGGGTATAAGAGAACTAACATCTGTTGTTTCAGGTGAAGGACACAGTGCGGCATTGTTGGAGGTAATAACTATCTATCAGTTGTTGATCTCCTTCAAATTTGAATCCCGTTCTGTCATGGTTAGGCGTATCACTTACCATCAGGTGAGCGCCCTGACCGTCCTTTATATTTATGACATAAAAAAAACTTCTTATAATTTGTAAAATAATGATTTTTGGCACTAAAACACTGGCCTACGCTATTAGAAGGCTGAAAGTACATTGAACCTTTAACTCTAGAGACAATGACTGTTTACAATAATACGCCTCGGATAAACAATAAGCATTGTTTACATAATCATTATAACAACATCGTTATTGAGATAGAGAATATCTGAGTTTAATAAATGAGCTAATTGACTTCGCAGTGTAGGGATCTAACCATTACCTTTATAATTCATGAGTTAGAATCCCATGAGACGCAAACTGTGCTCATATAAGTGAATGATTTATGTGTCTAATTTTTGTTAATTCCGACATTGCAACTGAATCACCCAAATATCAGATAAGGAAGATGATTTCATGTTTCGCAGGCCACGTTAAGCCGTCTCGGCTCGCTATCTGGAAGTACGTAATCGCCATGTCAAAGGCTGTAAAGTGGTTAAGAAACTATCCCCACTAAGTGGTTAAGATACTATCTATGTCGGTATAATCATATGGTCACTAGGGTCTAGCAACCATATGATTATACCGACAGGTAAACATTATAACAATAAATATCGTTTACGTTCACAGCACCTTAGCTGCAAACTAAGTGACACACTTTAACCTAAAAACCTAACCTAAAATATGCCTATTCAAATATGTATATTTTTTGTAAAAATATCCTGACCGATATACAAATGTTTATATTCATCATCATCATCATTACAACCTAGAACATCCACTGCTGAATGAAGGCCTCCCCGTAATGATTTCCACGCGGACCGATCCCTTGCAGTTGACATCCATCTGCTACCCACCACCGTAGGAACATATTACACGAGGAATAAATCCGGAATCTTTAATGTAGCTGACTTCTCAACCAATACACCGAATCTTTCGGTATAAAACACTAATGAATGACAAATAACAAAAACAATGTGCAAGTAGGTAATGGTTAAATTTCCCGTAATATGCCGAACATGGGTATTAGAAATGTTTCAAATGTTACTTGGTCAATCAGGCACATTGTCTACCATATTTGTCGGTATCGTAAGACTCGTAACGACCGCCATCTTGCGAAATACACGGCACAATAATTTGTACTATGTTGGTTATTGGTAATGTACCATGGCATCGAAAATTTAACTGAATTAACTAAACGAACCGTCAGATACCATGGGGTGTAACTTGTATTCAGAATTGAATAGAGATTTTCCATGCTCTATTTTAAATTTCGTATTGCAATTGTGTGNCGCAACTACGTATTGTGTGCATAAATAATAATAAATAATATATCTGGCGCCAAATGGGGGAAGCTAGTGTAAATAATAAATATAGCTGACTCGGAGAACTTCGTACCGCCTAACAATCAATTAATATCGTGTTACCTTGGCTGAACTAATTTTAAAACATTTATTTTATGAACACACGCGTTAACGTTAATAATGTCATTATTTCTGAACCCATGTCAACTATTACTATTTTTGTCAGGTTTTTTGTGTTTTTTTTGACACTCTTATTGACAGGTTGGACCATAAATGTTTGACACGGTACGAAAACAAAGTTAACATTTACGAAAAATTCATCTTTTATAATTATGTTTTCGTCAATTTTCATTATTTTTAAGATGTATTCTGCTATTCGGGCGGGGACAAATTCAACGAACCAAAAACCATGAATTGGTGTAGCCGATGTATATAGTGTTGTACCAAACCCGACTTTGTTTATAATATATATATATATATATATATATATATTTGAAAGAACATTATTAATTAAAGTTCATAAAGAACACTTATGCATGTCCAACATAAACTAAATATTAGATTTAATATGACAACGTTACTATTCGTTATTCGCTGAATGTTTTTTTCCTGTCAGGAAGTGTATGAGTCTGGGAGTGGTTAGTTTTTTTTAAACTGATGCATTAGTCATAATCAATTGCAATCTGTGGTGAATTGCATTTGAGACGTTAAATCGTCATTATACAAACAAAAATCATGCTCTATAATTTGAACATCTCAGTTTCTTCTTTCTTGCTTTTGCTGGTAAAACTGCTCAATAGAGAAACTTTCTGCTCCAATAGGTATGTAAGTTATGTAACCTATTTATTGCTATATCAGTATGATATCATCATCAGCTCATATACGTCCCCGATGAGGGGCACGAGCCTACCCCGTAAAGCTTATTCGTCCACGCGGATTGGGAATACGGATTGGGCGACTTCACGCAAAACCTTTGAATCTCTTCGCAGGCATGCTTAGGTTCTCCTCATTTTTTCCTTCGCCGTAAGATCGTCGGATAAACGTACATAAAACTTAGATAATTTAAAATAATTTGGTACCTACGTGGCAGAATTTGAACCAGCAACCTCTAGATCAGAAGGCAAAAGCCCACACAGATGAGCCACCGACGCTCTTCAGTATGATAAACTTATTCTAATTACGCGATACCTAGAGCTGACTATGTCGTAATACGAAGAATATAGGCGGAAGACTCCATAGGGATTTCGTACCATATTTAGTGGACAAAAAAAAACATTATTTCAACATTCTAAATATAAAGTGACATGTCCTAATGGGCCTTATTATAAATGAATAAGCGATATTATCGTAGTGCAATGGAGACTATTACAAAAACGCATTACTATTCATTACTTGTTGAGGCCGCGCGCCTCCGAAAGCAGAAGGCCATCCTGCAACCCGATTGAAACCACTTGCAAGTTAATACAGTGTAGTGTGTAATAGATACCAACATTAATGTATTTGTGTATACTACTACTACAACCAGACGGGTTCGGCTGTAAGAAGGAAGAGATCTGGTAAGGTTGGCTGGCTAAAGGGGTTTACA
Organism: Leucinodes orbonalis; assembly: GCA_019425675.1. Classification (NCBI taxonomy): domain Eukaryota; kingdom Metazoa; phylum Arthropoda; class Insecta; order Lepidoptera; family Crambidae; genus Leucinodes; species Leucinodes orbonalis. The sequence continues at coordinate 128,178 of PQWD01001216.1, forward strand.
TTTCTTCCCATTCGTAAAGCTTTGAATAAGAATGGATTGGTGCGTAATCCGGAGTTGTGGGTTTGACCCTTCGTGGACTACGTATAGAGAATGTACCTTTCTATGAGTAAAGACCCAATATCAAATAGGCATCCTGTGCTGCCTGTGCATGAAGGCCTGCGCCTTCAGTGAAACTTTATTGGCTGTTTAATCATTTGTATAAATACTACATGCAATTTGTATAATAAATAGGGTTTTTTTTCAATGTGTTTTAATCGCGAAAATTGTAATAAACAGGCACTGAAATTTAACATTAATTAAAACCGTTTCGTTTTACAAGTATGTTAATCATAACGTAAAGCTAATTACATGTGGCATTATCCATGACCGTTTAAACAACGCCTGCATTAGCTGTTACGATTAATAAAACACATGAATACATTAGTGTTTATAATTAATTCATGAGTGTAATCCGTAATTTTATTGTATGGTCCACATGGGTAGATTAGCGGGTCATGACTTAGGGCTTAAAATTCGGTCTCCAGTGGGTCTCCAATTAATTTTTCGAAGTCATAATTTGAATTAATCAATTAAATATTCATATTAAGGATGGAAGTCTCTAGACTTAGTCTATAAGACTTTTGGACCTCTACGAATTTAGGTACCTGACTCTCACAAATTACATTTTTTTTTATCACAAATTACAAATTAAATAAGGTCGTAAAAAGTGTTCATAATTTTAAAAAAAAACTTTATGTCCTAGAATTGATAAGGCTTTTTCACTGTTGTTCTGTCGCTTAACATTTCAAGTGGTTTGTTCGTTTCGTTTACTAACGGCTGCAAACAAAAAAGTATAAACAATGTTAAAAACATGCGCCAAATGCTCATTAAAGCCAAAAATCGTTTCCCAAAATAGCGGAAAGTATATTGACGCCGCTTCCTTTCGTATCTGTTTTTCAACCCACTCATACTATTAATAAATCACTAAATACGCTACTAATTAAACATTGAACGGATGTACATATTTTAGAGGTGAATTGCTAGAATATTTCAATTTGCGCAACAACGTAACGCAAAACCTGATAATGCGAGAATCCGAATGATTTGTGTAATATGCGGTTATGAATCTTCATAATTGATTAAAATTCAATCTAACCTTATGTAATCTATGAACAAATATGTGCTCGTAATGTTCACATATACAATCTTATTCAGGTGAGCGCAAATAACTAGTTAGGATAAAGAAATATCAAATTTAGCAGATCAAAAGTTTTTGCAAACTTATAAAATCTTTTTAATTAAAAATTTGAGTGCTTTTGACTGCTATCTCACCAGATGAAAAGTAACGATGCAGTTGAAATAACTTTGATTAAGTTAGATAATTTTATGCATACAATAATTTTACCGAGCAGACATTAAACTATAGTTTATATCCTTATTTAGATTCACATTTCAGTAAAGCTGAAAAATATAGTGTCGAATTAAGTAGTAATTAGCTACTCTTAGCTGAAGTAGTAACTAGCTAGTCTTTTTAGAAATTATTTATTTTTAATTACTAAAAAAACGCAACACTATTTCTAAGGGTCGTACGGGGCTGACGTTTTTCTTTCAACCACCGTACACAAAAGAAAAAAATATGGTAGCCAGAGTAGGTACTTCAGGGCTTACTTTGTTTCCTTGTTATTATAATTAGGTATGCCAACAGTACATATTGTACAAAAATATTCTATGCACATGTAAGGATTATTTTTTAATTAAAAAAAATTATACAATAATTTTTTCACAGTAAAAATCTGTAAATGTAAAGAACACGTTACAAATTAATTTTTACATCAACAGTAGCAGAACGTCAACCATAAACTTTTCACGCGTGGATTCGGTCGATAAATTAACGTTTACGTGAAACGCATGTATTGTGAAACAATTAAGTACAAAATAATTGTAATTACAGAAATAAATGTTTCAAAAACACGCATAATACACTTTTAAGGCGAAAATGATAAAATCTGTAGTATTAACTACCTTTACCTACTATGCTTTAAGTCATCAACAGAAAAACTAGTATACTTATTAAGTAATCTTTATTATTATATTTTCGTGACAAGATTCAACTTAAGTACTAGGTGTTAGACTCGATACTGAGTCGTCTAGCTACCTACCAGCGCATATTGTCCCGTGAAACAGAAGTTTTATGGACTTTTGTGTTTCGGAATGAGGGCACTGTACCTAGTGAAATTATCGGGTATAAGAGAACTAACATCTGTTGTTTCAGGTGAAGGACACAGTGCGGCATTGTTGGAGGGTAATAACTATCTATCAGTTGTTGATCTCCTTCAAATTTGAATCCCGTTCTGTCATGGTTAGGCGTATCACTTACCATCAGGTGAGCGCCCTGACCGTCCTTTATATTTATGACATAAAAAAAACTTCTTATAATTTGTAAAATAATGATTTTGGCACTAAAACACTGGCCTACGCTATTAGAAGGCTGAAAGTACATTGAACCTTTAACTCTAGAGACAATGACTGTTTACAATAATACGCCTCGGATAAACAATAAGCATTGTTTACATAATCATTATAACAACATCGTTATTGAGATAGAGAATATCTGAGTTTAATAAATGAGCTAATTGACTTCGCAGTGTAGGGATCTAACCATTACCTTTATAATTCATGAGTTAGAATCCCATGAGACGCAAACTGTGCTCATATAAGTGAATGATTTATGTGTCTAATTTTTGTTAATTCCGACATTGCAACTGAATCACCCAAATATCAGATAAGGAAGATGATTTCATGTTTCGCAGGCCACGTTAAGCCGTCTCGGCTCGCTATCTGGAAGTACGTAATCGCCATGTCAAAGGCTGTAAAGTGGTTAAGAAACTGTCCCCACTAAGTGGTTAAGATACTATCTATGTCGGTATAATCATATGGTCACTAGGGTCTAGCAACCATATGATTATACCGACAGGTAAACATTATAACAATAAATATCGTTTACGTTCACAGCACCTTAGCTGCAAACTAAGTGACACACTTTAACCTAAAAACCTAACCTAAAATATGCCTATTCAAATATGTATATTTTTTGTAAAAATATCCTGACCGATATACAAATGTTTATATTCATCATCATCATCATTACAACCTAGAACATCCACTGCTGAATGAAGGCCTCCCTAATGATTTCCACGCGGACCGATCCCTTGCAGTTGACATCCATCTGCTACCCACCACCGTAGGAACCATATTACACGAGGAATAAATCCGGAATCTTTAATGTAGCTGACTTCTCAACCAATACACCGAATCTTTCGGTATAAAACACTAATGAATGACAAATAACAAAAACAATGTGCAAGTAGGTAATGGTTAAATTTCCCGTAATATGCCGAACATGGGTATTAGAAATGTTTCAAATGTTACTTGGTCAATCAGGCACATTGTCTACCATATTTGTAGGTATCGTTAGACTCGTAACGACCGCCATCTTGCGAAAGTACACGGCACAGATAATTTGTACTATGTTGGTTATTTGGTAATGTACCATGGCATCGAAAATTTAACTGAATTAACTAAACGAACCGTCAAGATACCATGGGGTGTAGTAACTTGTATTCAGAATTGAATAGAGATTTTCCATGCTCTATTTTAAATTTCGTATTGCAATTGTTTGGTGCAATTAATAATAACCCACTGTGGGTGATTTGATAATGATAATAGTTTACAATTTTTTTTTCGTATTAATGTCACGAACTTGTAGCGTAAAGGCTATTTATCTGAGAGACCGATTATAAAGTCGTAAGCGCAGTTACCTTACATTCATCTAATCTTTCCGCCATGACAGTTTTAACGTCATATTGGTTGAGTAATGTGGCTGAATAATTAGAAACGCAGTTCATTTCTGAGAGTATTCCATATCGCAAATTTCATACGTAAAACTTAAAAAAATGCTTTGACTGACAGTTGAACTGTGGTCCCTCTGGGTAAAGTCGTAAGTTATATATGGGAGTTAGCTCTATGCTACAATATAATAAGCCTATCCTTTTGATGTACCGTCTCCAAAGTTATCCTATTGTAATGCATCGCTTAAGCTATTGCTTAACTGAGATGATTTTTAACCTTAATATTTTAAACCTGATTTTGTCTTTTTTCTTAAAGTTATTAATTGTATTTCTTTGTTTTATTGTCAAAGGTCCCTAAATGTTTTTTCTTTCTTTCTGTTGCACCGGTCACTGATTCAATCAGAAACATGACCACCACGCGCGGTCTGCCATTCTGCTCCAGAGATGTTGGTAATTATCCACTAATGGATATAACGTTACGGAGAATACAACTAAAACGAAAGGAATGCAAAAATACTTCTTTTGATCATTTAGCGTACTGCAATTCCAAGATGAAGCTAAAATCATGCTTAGTTTGTGCTCTGTCACAGCATGCAAATCATGTGACTAAAGATACTTAAATAATAACAGTTCTAAAATGGCATTCACGTTCTCAATCAAACAAATTTACAAGAACACACTAATAACTTATTGACCTTAAAAGTTAATACTAGTCAGTTGACGGATGGCATACGAGCACCAATTTTTTAGTTTTAAACCTTCGCAGGCGTGCGCAGATTTCTTTACGATGTTTTCCTTCACCGTAAGAGCGTCGGAAAACGAACATTTTGCGAATATATTTGGAAATGCGAAAATACATTGGTACGTTGCGGATTTGAACCCCCTCCGGTAGGAGGACAACAGTCCACACCATTGAGCAACCGACGTTCTCGTATAAAGATCCTTTATATAAAAAGATGACCAATAACTCAAAATGACCTATTATTCCCTTAGCTATAAACATATATGTATAAAAACTTTCTGTTAGCTACTTAATCCCATATTGTACAAGGGAGTTAAGCAACATAATTAACAGTCACAACGCCATTACACAATCAGAGGCTATAAATATATAACTCTCATACTTATTCATAACCTTCCGTGCATAAAAAGTACATGAACAATTCATAGGTTTTATGCACTCTTCGATAAAGGTTATATTCAAACGTCCTACGTGATTTTGATGCCAGTACCTCGTATTTATTGGAGTCACGTATCCATTCAAATAGGCAAAGAGTAAGCTGCTTACTGTATTAGGAATAAATATATGCAAATCTTGAAGGTTCCCCTACCACGTCATAACGTCCACTTCTTCAATCATCACAAGAAGATCGCACAGGTTGAATACCCTCACCTTTAAGGATTGCAGGATCAAAGATCGAAAAATATGACGCAGCTTCCCATACGCTGCTCTACCTCAGCAGACGCATTTAAAAGAATTAAGGTTTTATTTGAGCTAAAGGTAAAATAAGCAGTAAAATTACAAAACTAACCAATTTGTCATAAGCGAGGGCAAATCAAATGATTGGTTAAACAACCATCAGGCATTACCTGCACGCTTTACACGTGGTATTGATAACTGTATACCTGGACGACCTAGAAAATACTTTCATAATAGTGATTATAGGGAAGTTATTATCGGGACAATGGTACGTGTAGTAACCTTGACTCACTGCCGTTTGCTGATTCGCTGAATGAAATAGTGCAACCACTAGCGGAACAGTCACGTATATTAGGTTTAAATAAGGTGTTAATATAAATATGATGACAGGTTATTTCCTTATTGTTTTACTCCTCTATTTACTTGCTATTTTGAAAGATATAAAAGGCTTGAGGTGTTAAGATGTATTGTTAAGCGTATCCTTTATTAAAAAAGCAAACGTTGGCTATGTCAAAGACGAAACCCACTTCTCATACACCCCATCCTAAGGATATGTAGCGATCCAATAAAATGAATGTATTTATAATACTTTCCCAATTCTATTTTAAGTAAGTAAGCAATAAATTGTCACTAGCCTGGTGGTAAGTGACAATTTGCCGTTGAAGTAGTCAATAGACTTAACGTAAAGATTTTATAAGTCACAGTATACGGTAATTTTACTGTCGGTCTCACGCTTCAGCCCGGAACACATAACATTATTGACAAAAAGTATACCTAGCTAATGTAAGATTGGTCAACGATCTGGACGAACACAAGGTCGTCCTCAAGTTAAGTGTTTGGTATTATGTAAGATGCACTTTTATTGTAGTTGCGATAAAATAAAACTGTTTTATTGAATAACACAGAGCATTTAAGTCTCAAAAATAAAAGAATCATTTCTATACGCGGGGTATTAAACATTGCTAGATAATTCAAAAACAATATAAAAAAATGTCGACTGACTATCTGGTAATGATTATCATCTTATTCCACGACTCGGTTACGCTCGGCCGCCGCTTACGCTGAATAATGTCAAAGCGGTTTTTGCACATTTTTTTGCCTATTTAATCTTTTGCTAATTTATTTTGCACTGTCGGTCGCGAAGTAAAATGAGAAAATAAGGTAAAACCCAACAAAACAAAGCCGAGACAAAAGATGGGACAGAATTTCACTTTTAAAATATTTTGCGCAGTTTCAAGCTGCTGCTAAAAGTATAACAGATTTCCGCAGATTGTTGCAAAAAAGAGGATAATTATGAAATAGCGTTGTATAAAACGAGCAGTAGAAAATGATAAGAATCTGACGAGATAAACATTATCATTTACTGGGACAGTTGCAGAGACTGAGTTGGGCAGTTGTCAACGTTTACGCAATAGTTTGATCGCAGTGCGAATGTGTAAAACGTTTTATTAAAGTATTCGTTACCCAATACCATTGTCTTACGAGGCCTTAAGACACCGTTACATCTAAGTTAACATTTATTGTTGCAAATAGAGATTTGCAACCGCATCTAAATCATAATTGGACGTTTACAAATATGCTAGTAACGTAGTCTTAAAAAGTATTATCATAAGAGATTTTTATGTCAGGCAAACACCTCAAAATACCTTTTTACTTTTCTTTACAGACAAACACGTATAAATGGGTTAAAGTTATTAAACATTCTATGATCTTTAACACCCTAATTACCTACAAATACATTTGATAATATATTTACCATTTCACAATTGACAAGTCTCAACTGACAAGTGCCAAGAGTAGACGGAAGCCTCCCTATCTGCAACGCTACCAAGGCGTCTAAGTCCGTCACGCTTTCGCATCTTAAACATGTACCTATTACATTATTATGCTTTTGAACACCATTAAAATAGTACAACAAAATAATTGTTGTTGATTACTACATAAGATAATTGGGTATTTGACACCACTAATCGTAGACGCACTTTTTATGAACTGTCAAAAAGGAACGTTTCCATATATTTTGTATGAGATTATTGAAACGTGACGTCATTGCTCAGTAACATCAATTGACCTAATATTTATTAGTTTCAGTGTATTTAAAAATACAATATTGCAAATAAACAAAAGTGATCAATGAAATGACATGTAAAATAAAGTGCATTTTATGAAAATAAGGTTTGGTATTTTATTGCGAATGGTGGAGAATACCGAATTAAAAGTTAAAGTAATTTAATAATGAGAAACGTGACGAAATGAACGAAAGAGTGTTCACCTGAAGGTATGCTATTTGCCTTCCCATGACTGATGCCCGTATACGGAAATCAATGTCCGAACGATAACAAAAAAGCGTAAAGTGTGATTTTTGTGTGGGAACGGGACGATCAGTTCGCTCACCTGGTGGTAAGTGATATGCCTGATCATGTCACATGTAGTTTTGAAGGACAATAATAATAATAGATAGCCATCATTTTCCATCGACACTGCCCAGATGTTAGGTCTCTCATATACGGGTATTTTACTAGATACAGCGATCTGTTATCCCGAAACACAGAAGTGCAAATCACTTCTATTTCACGGGACAATATCTGGCACTGCGATGACTCCTAGACTCTTCAGTACCGAGTCTACCACCTAGTCAATTGAATGTGGTGAAATCAATTGTATTAGGACTAACACTTGGTATTATGGTTAGAATAATAGAACACGCACGCAAATAGAGCTCAATAAAACTTTAAAAGTGGTACAGTGAACATCATAAATTCCTTCTCGCCTAAAAATTTTTAACTTTTCTTATCACAGTTTTACTTCAGTTCACACATAATATTAAAGATATTTTTTTAAAAGTGTTTTATGTCGCCAGGCGTAGTTTTTCACAATATTATATGTAGATACCTAAGGTAAAGTACCTAGATTGTATATATTTATACATAAACCACTGGTATTGAAAATGAAAAGTATTTATTCAGTTAGGTCCTTACAGAACACTTATGAATATGAAATGAAGCTATCACTGGTATTGCCAATATTGGCTCATATTTGGTAATTGCATTGGTTGATGAATACAAAATACCATTGATAGTAGGTGGATTGTATACGATGTATGTATATACTTCTATCGCCGACTGTACTTTGGACGTACAATTTGCTTTACGCCTGCACCTGCGCATGCTGTCACGTATTAAGGTATATCGTAATGGCGTCACGTCGCTCGCCTCCCGCCAAGCAACTTTTCCGCTTTCTGCTCGGAATCACAGCGCTTTTTACTGCAAGAAAAATACTACTTGCAAACATTCTTTAGATAGACAATTTGTTTAACAGGGACACTTTTGTTTTTAAATTTTCTAGATAATTGTTGAGTGTTGTTTATTGAATTACGGCTAGATTGTTGTTTTAAAAAAAAGTAAAGCAACGCCAATACAGAGAAAATAGGGCATTGAATTAAAAAGCGCTAGGAAGTATCAAGTAATAGATTTTTTTTTGTGATATATTTATCTGGTAAAGGTAGTACCTTATTTGACAAGTTACTGAAAATATTGAAATCCGTAAATAATGTTCATAATTCGAATAAACCAAACGTAGTATTATTTAAAGCCGTTTTGAGCGCATTATTTATCAAACATAATTCTATAATTATGCTCTTAATAATTATTTAGAATCATCATATTATCATATTAAGATAATGTATTAGGAGTTATTAATTTGATAAAAAACGAATAGTCGCCACATTAAAATATGAACCTGAATATCTTAGTGTTGATGTTCACATATTTTTATGTGCAACTGTCATGGCATTATTTATCGCATTAAGTATTAGATTTGCTGCAAGATATCATTTACTTGTTTCGCAAGGAAGATCACTAGCTCTATAGGAGTTATCTGATCTAGCTACTATGTACTTGCTTGAACCGGTTATTTAAAACCAAACTACTAGTACCATATCATAAGCAATCTCTTCATCTACTATTTCAAATGTGCCGGCAAAAAAATACCATAAAAAGGTAGCCATTTTTTACACACTAATAAAGATGTGATATAGTATTATTACACCGACCTTGATATTACCATTGTGCTTGGCTATTATAAGAATTCGCACGCCAAAGCTTTGCGGTTCATTCACATCAGTTTTTCTATGAACTTTTGACCTGCGACCATTTATATGATCTTACTTTAAATCCTAGTACATTCCACCGTATGGTACAGCTTTTTTACTTAGCATGGCTAAG
>PQWD01001216.1:139092-158743 GCA_019425675.1 Leucinodes orbonalis
CAGTACTGAGCGTCGGTGGCTCAGGGTGTGGACTGTCGCCTTCCTACCGGGGCTGAGGTTCACCTCCGAGCACGTACCAATTGTATTTTTGAATTTTCGAAAAATATAGTGTACGTTATCCGACGCTCTTACGGTGAAGGAAACATCGTGAGGAACCTTCATGCACGCCTGCGAAGAGATTCGAAGGTTGTGTGTGATACCTCCAATCCGCATTGGCCCGCGTGGACGCCTAAGGCCTAATCACCCTATACGGGTAGGCTCGTGCCCTCGTGGGACGTTTAAAATGACTGATGTCATGACAATGAGATAGTACTAGCCAACCACTAAGGTACCAGTAGTATACAAGAAAAAATACTCATCTAGCCATTGGTTCGACTTGTTCATTGTATGAGCATGACAGTTAACACATGGAGTTAACGAACGTTAACTGGTTCAAGTTCTCGTATCTTTAATATGAACAGTTTAACCAAAAGTTGGAAAGCATTAGTACTATGAATGCTAATTTATTAGGTTAGGGAAAAAGTATTTTCGCACATAATATGTAACTTGTACTCTTTGGCTATTGGTACCTTCCATTTAAGTATCATTTAGAATAACATTGTATATTTCAAAGAAGATAATTTGAAGAAATTTATATTAGGATAATGCGTGATTTTCATTTGTTTTTTACATCAAGTTGAGTAATTCCAATGAAGAAATTCGATACATTTTAAAATTTTACTTCAATAGTGGTAAATATGCAATGCAAGCTGCAAAATTAAATTAGCGGTGTTTATGGCCCTAGTGCAGTCTGTAAGAGTACAACAAATTGGGTTGAAGCGTTTACTTCCGGAATAAGAGAGTTTTATACTCTTTCCCCTCCAAATATGTTGGTCCTGAGCCGCCTTATCCACACCGCGGGAAAAGTACGAGTGATGACAATTGTATTCTAATCTGCCGTCGCCATCTTTGTAACCAAATGCCCTTTAACAATAGTCTCTTTATTTCTTCAAGGACATAGCACGAACTACATTCTTCTGAAAGAAATGGGTCCCCAAGATTCTAGGCCTGTCAAATATGCTATATAAGAGGTGTTTGTTAAATGTTGATAGAAATTGTGACTGTGGGCGTGGCGTGTCGGAGCGCAGTGACAGCTACACCGTTCTCGTGCCCGTTCTATCAGGAATGCCACACTTGATATACTACGTGCATCCACGACTACTCGTTCCGCATAACTTGATTGGAAACCGTACTGGTGCTAAGCCGGTAACCACGAAATATGTAAAATACACCCTGTGAATGAATTGAGCTTTGGTAATATCAATTTGTGGGGAGCAGGACTGTCTTCGGTGATATGTATAATTCGCTCTGCTATGTTTTTTTATGATGTAATTATGTATCTTAAGACTAAATTAGTCTAGCCTCGTGGTAAGTAGCAATTATTGTGATACACCAGTTAACTTGAAAAGGGATTTTAGAGCAGTTTCAAACTTGGAAAGTTAAGATATTAGGTCACTGTATTCTGTAAGTTTATTGCCTGTTTCGCCCTTCAGCCTAAAACGCAGTCATACCAATTGAATCATTTTAATGATGCGAGAAATAAGGGAGTAAGAGGTACCCATGCAGACGACCTTATAAAGGATCATACATACTATAATAAATATACTGTAACAGTGTCTGCTCAAATAGTAAACAAAAGGAAATAGGATAGGCACAAAATATACGTACATTATAGTTCGTTATATAACTATTGGGGCTAGACTGAACCATAGTAAAAGATTCAGTTACTAATAACTGCACCATCCAGCCATTTATTATTAACATTTTATTACGAGTGCAATCGCTAACGATAGAAATGTTCGCTTAAGTAGAGCGCGACGGAATGTACGTCTTAAAGTATTCCGTTGTACTGATAATATGATGCGTAATTTTGTGTGTTGAAACAAATTTCGTAATATTATACAAAAATGTTGTAAGGGTTATTAATAAAAACAAACGTTCCTCACATTTGTTTTAATATGAACATTGCTGTAAACAAATTTTATAGCATTTACTAGGACACAAGAAAAACTGAAGTATAGTAGAAAATTTGCATTAGGTCGTGATTGTTTACGACTTACGTCTTAAAATCTCCAAAGCTAAGCTGTAAAGAATGAACCATGCCCTGCCACCATACGCTATGGGGGAGAAAATATTGGTACCCGGAAAAACTAACTTCATGATATCACGTTTTATCCTTATGCATAATGAAATATAATTTAGTACGAGTTGTCAATAACATATTATTGATAGAAATAACAAAAGTTAATCCTAAATATGGATGGACCACAATTCGTTTTACCAATCAACTACAATAAATATGACTATAACAACTTCGATACGTGCCTCAAGAAAAGAAAACAGTGGATATAAACGTTTTTAAGAGTTTAAATAGGAATCAATGATGATAACGCTTTTCAAAAGTATGTTAAATATGTGTAGGTGTAGAAACACAAAACAAAGGTTAATTGTTATTTAATTGCCGTTACATGGAGCCGTTTTTGGGTTAAAATTATGATCGAAGAAGGTCAAATATTTGAATCTAATTTCTGGATTTGAAACTATAATATAAGAGTAAATACTATATAAAATATCAGATTGGTCCTCTAAAATTAGATAAAACGACACTTTTTTTAATTTTGGGGACAACATTTTTGAATTGAATATAACATTTCAGAAAATTCCTGTTTATAGGAAATCCTCAATTCTATATATAAATAAACATAATTAATACAGCGAAATAAATCATACAATCGCAATATGATTGTTTACTTGAAGGAGAGAATGTACGCGGCCGACTCATCATAGCGTCACCTATATGTCATCTATTGCTCCTATCGTAATCATGTTTTATGTAGAGCAGTGTCTGTGGTAGAAAGGTGAGGTAGTCAATAGGTCAATGAAATTACTTAACCCTTTGACCGCCAATGAGGCCTTAAGACAAGATACATTTTCTATTGTGTCTGGATTCCCGGCATCCAATGGGTTAAAGATTCGACTTTGGTAGCAGTATTTGGTGTTTTCTATGTATAATATGTATTTACAAAAAAATGTATATAAGTATGTTTAACCGTTGTTTAGTATCCATACTACAGGCTTCACGCTTAATTTTGGGCTAGATAACGCTGTGTGAATGTCAGTGGATATTTATTTTATATTTAATAATATAGTTGTATATACGACGCAGTACATAAATTATACAAATTCAAGTTACCTTAGCTTCACGACCTTTTGAAGACGAAAAAACACGTTACTCAAAAATGTCTTGTTTGGCACATTAGTTTCGTATTGTACTCGCATGGAACATATTTTTCACACATTATTAAACATTTCACGTATGTTTATAACCGCATGTAGGCCAAACCGTGTCCGCAGACTAAAGAAATCGCTTCAGCAAACATATGTACTTGATTGCAATGTAAATCTGCGGTGTTGGTGTAGCGTCAGTTTTTCTTTCATCATCATTAAACATAGGCATAGTTTGTTGATATAATAATTATTTTGCATCTAAGTACTATCGACGATTTTTAATATAAATTAGTAGCTAAGAATATTAGTCTACCAGTTGATATTTCGTTTCTCATACCCATTTTTTGTTTCGTACCCATTTGGTGTTGCTGACGTCGACTGCAACACCAAGGGTTCCGGGTTCGATCCCCGGGCAGTACAAATATTTGTGTGCATGAACATGTCTGTTTGTAGTGGTCTGAGTGTTTTCTATGTATAATATGTATGTATTTACAAAAAAAATGTATAGGCTTCACGCTTAACTTGGGGCTGGATGGCGCTGTGTGAATGTCAGTGGATAATTATTTTATTTAATAATAATAATATGTCGTTATGTCGGTAACTTTAGTGCTCTTATATTATGTTCATTTAATCATCGTTCACAAAACTCTTTTGAAAGGTCCAATGTGTTAGTGAACACAGACTTTCTTTTTATCGGCACTTTGTATCTCGTCCTACGTTTATATTAGAAAGCCGTTGCACATTTTTGAATGCTTTCAGTATGTAATGGTTGAACAATTTAGCAATAATTATATTACATTACATTAATGAGATATCTAGATATAAGCAGTTAGGAAATGCTTACATGTATATATAATAAAGCTCGTTTTACCAAAAATATGTTTCTTCTTAAATAATTAAAATCAAATCCGTTCATTCTTCACCTCATACATTTGCTCGTGAGTTCTTTAATATAAAATGTTTTGGGTCTTATCACTCGTAGACTTTAACGGCCCTTATTACAAAAAGTGATTTAGAACTGGTTTAAACCTGGACTAACTGATCTTGTATTGTTTCGGTATTAAAGTTAATACCAGGCTTAAAATGTGATCTTATTACAAAACGTAGACCAATCATTGACTAGGTAAACCAAAGATAGTCCCTGTTCTAAGTTTTCGTTCATTCTTTTATAATGACTTCGTTCAGTACGACATTCCGTTTCTCTTAACGTTGCAATCAACTTTGTACTTTTGAGGCTATAAATAATATTTAAAAAATAATACAACGAATTTTAAAGCAATATTTCTTCTTTTAAGTTCCAATCCGTCAAACAAGTTATAGTTTTGTTTAAAATAATGATATATTTTTATTGATTCCTATGACACGGAGCGTAGTTAGCGCGTAATTTGAAAAGTAATTGACTGTCAAGAAAGAGCTCTATTGTTCCTATAAAATACCATGCAAATAAATAAAGGAATTATTGTTATATTGTGTTAATAATGTTGTACTGACTCGAAGTATTACTATTTTGTGACTCTGTATGAGAAGTCGTGGGTTAAAATTGTGAAAATAAGTCGGAAACAGCAGAAAAAAAGTAAGATGAAAATTCGAGGTCTAAAGAAAAAGCAATGATATTCTCTATATTTCATCATTGAGAAACAGCAGTAAAATATTGTGTAACTACAAGCGATGCAAAGTTCCATTTCACTGCAATTTTGATAAACAATCACAAAAAAATTACATAATTGTATTAAAAACTGAAGAGTGGAAGAATATATCAATCAAGTAAGTTTTATATATACTTATTGCTTTTACCTATCAGGTAGTGAAACATATGATTTCTTTATAATTTAAATGCAATTGAAGTTCAATATATTTCACAATAGTAAATGTACATTGACTCAAGTCTTGATTTTTTTTACATAATGTAGTAAACTCGAATTGGATCTTGTATTAAATATTAAAGTATAGAATTCAAACATATTTAATATAACAGATTTGAAACATGTAATAAACGTAAATTATCTTTAATTGTAGATTCCACTTATCATGGTGGCTAAAGCAAAACATATGTTTGTAGACTGGCCATTATGAAGGAACTAAGGAATACATTTGTTAAATGAGTTAATTCCAGTATCAACTGGATATAAAAAGCAAGGTGAATAGTCAAATAAAATGAAAGTAAAAACTTGGGATGAAATATTATATTTTATGTAACACAAATATAGTAGGGGTACAGAGAGACCCAAAATTAAAATGATAATAAACAATACAATTGTTTATATGTATATAGAAATTATCTAATAACTTTGACAAGCATTCTTAAAAAATCATACTTTCTTGCCCCATACCAACTTTACATACTTATATCACTATTGTTTTTAAAATCACATTTTTTTTCAGTAATGAGTTCAAGAAAAGGCAGCTTGAAATGGTGGAAGTGGAGTGGAACTGATGTTAAATGTTAAAATTGATTTAATTTTAATTAGAAATAGTATTGTTATAAATGTTATAATGTGACAAAATTATTAAATAAAATGTTGGAATAAAAATGTTTTGTTATTTATAAATATTGATGTATCAGCAAGAGAAAAATAAACAAGTCTCATGTAATATCCTTTTCTTTTATTAAATATCAGACTACCATCAGCATACATTTTCATCTCCGATATGAGCACAGTTAATTCTGCACCATTTACATTTTTAAAAATACAATACCGTTGTATTTTCTTGTTTTTTTTTCAGTTCCTTTCTGTCCATTTAAAGTGACACGTTTTTTGCCACTATTTCCATATCTTACTGATCAGTTGTACTATAAAAGCACGCCATGTACCTATATCGGCTGCATCATCATGAATGTAATGAAAATTAAGCAAATATTTAAATTTCTAGATAAACTGACATGTATTCAATTACTTTATGGCGAGCCCATTTGGGTATCAAAGGCCATTCATGGGAGTCTTTGGTGAAATGGTCATGTAAAACATCAACAATTGTTTTGGCAAAACGTTTCGTAATTCTTTAATATGGCGCTGCACGTAATTCAAATTCAATACGCCGAGAGGTCTCTTATATACCTTAATCTTAAAAACCATTAAATCGACATAATTGATGATCGTAAACTAAATACAATGTTACAAAAAATCTAAGTATAACCTCAAAACAAAGTTAGTCCACTGTTAAACTAGGTGTCACACGGGTTTAAATTTAGCACCACAGATAGTCCGAACCTAAGCGTTAAACCTCATTTTGTAATAAGGATTTTTTTAGTCCATGGCTTAAACCAAGTTAATCCCAGTACTACATTCCACGTTTTGGAATAAGGCGGTAAAGGTACAATGTATGGTTCAGATTAGAATACAATTATCAGCACCCCTACTGTTCATGCGGGTAAAGTTAGGTGGATCCTTCGCAATTGTTGATGAGGTCCAATGTCCAGTAGTGGGCTGTCACGGGCTGTTAAAGTATTAGGCCGATATACCCTGAAAGATATTCTGTTGACATAAATGATATGAAGCGAGAAAAGGAAGAATGTGAGGCGACCATATATAAAGCCTCCCTAACTGATTTAGTTTAATTAAACATGAATTGAAATTAATTATTTTAGTTACTTGACTCGATAAAGACCGTTGTTTGCCATGGGATAGCATCTCTGGTTTGCTGATACTAAATGCCGATGTTTACATAAACATTCGTGATCGCTAACGAATCGATCGCATATCGTAAAAAGAAACGCAACGATATACGGGCGACTTGATAAGTAGGTGGTTGGATATCATTAAAGTTATTCACACCATTTTATTTGATTATAATATAGTTATTTTATCTGATTATAAAAAATCTCATGTTCATGCATTGGAACAGCAAAATAATTAGGACATTAAATATTTATATATCGAAATGTAGGTAACTATATCTTAACACTCTTTTATAATTTCAATGTAACATAAATAACACAAACGGAAAATATGAAACGTAAACCGAGGAGTGTATAATTGGTGATTATCGTTATTTCGTATACCTAACTAACAAATTGTATACTTCACACATCATCCAATAGCAAGTGTGTGATTGAATATCCAATAAAAAGCGTGAAAACACAATCCAATATTTTAATTTAAATCAAGCATGTCCACTATAAAGAAAACAAAATTTTGTAATGTCAAATTTGAATTTAGAATGTCACGTATTTCGCGCATTCACGTCGATGGCAAACCGCAGTACTGAGTACCTGCCGACACCCGTGCGTCTACTTTCGAACTGAATCAAGATTCTTTGATTTCTGAATCGACGAATGCGCGACTGCTTGCGAGGAATGCCGCGTACAACTTTGTATATACACACCTATTTTTTTTCTGTAAGAATCAAAACGAGTATTAAGAATGCCAAGCAGAAATACAAAGCGTCCTTTATATGGGTGATTAGCATTTAAGTCTTTATCAGAAGGTAACACTTCAAATGTAAAGGCATTTACCAATTGTATTACCATTGATGTATGCTGGTCTGATTACTTAGACCTACTTCGCGCATCAAGTATTATTATTGTGATGATTGATATATTATTAACTCGATGTTCTGAACTATAAGGTTGTTTCAAATTAGTATGATTGCTTATAGTATCTAAACGGATGTGAATTTGCGTTTGATTTGAAAGTGTATTAGGTCAGTCTTAATATCTATCAAGAAATCATATCATAATAGTAAATCTCTTATAGTCGAACTCCTCTCAAAAAACATATATATATATACATGTATATTTTATACCTGTATTACTTCATTATGAACTATTTCATGTTGGCTGGTAAGAATGCTCCTTGACCTGATGTTAGTCTTTAAGTTTGTTCTAGACATTTTCTGCATCTTCCATACAGTACTTTTTTGCAGGCCTGTTTGCACAGTGGGCCGATGGGTGATGATGATGATGAGAATAATTTTGACATTGCAATATGAAAACTAACAGGTTAACTTATAATTTTATTCAATTTCATAAACATAGAAAGCTCCTATAAGTTCACAACAAGAGTGCATCGACCCAGCATGGCTAGGAAGACTAGCAAGTTTCCTATTAAGGGAAGTGTAAACAGATTTTATATAACCCGTCCAACGGGAATGGACCCGGAACATCTACAAGACAAGTTACTGCCAGCTTAATCACTGCAAGTCCGCCGGTTTACTACTAAAGCTTACTTTCGTAGAGTTCACTTAGGGTTCTCATTTAGGAAATGCTATCTAGGAAAGCGTGGCAAGCAAGTAATTTGTTTTCTTGTGTTAAATGAAATGTTGGGCGGGGTTCAAACATGCTTTATTTCTGATGGTGATTTATGGTGCTTATTTAACATTGGTTAAAAAAAGCACCCATAAACTGGTATCTACATTTTATATACGTTTTTCTTTGAACAATCAAGCAAATATTAAGATATTTTAAATGTTATGTGTGTCGGTATTATAATTAATATGGTTTAAATTTTAACATTATTCACTGATTCCCTGAACAGTAAATCACAAGTCTTGGTTTCTATTAAATCGTTTATGTTTTGTCAATAAAGTAGGTGTATTATAGCTTTAAATTTAGTTACTGGATAGGTATTGCAAACAACTAACATACCATTTTGCCTTATCATTCTAAATACTTTGTTTTTTGTTTCGATTCAATGGAACGGGGAATGTAACAACAACGCCTCTATTACATTGTCTCGACGCGATTCATAACTCCAAAGACTTGAGACATGATACAACGATCGCAGCTGCAAATATTCAAACCTTTTTTGGCAAACGTGGTGAATAAGCACTCACTGCTTAATACAGTTTAACCGTTTTCCGATTATCTTATTCCATAGTCTGTAATTACTTCTGGGTTATGACTTGAGTCACTATGGCCCTTCTCAGTAGGCTTAAAGTCACTTCTTGAGCGATAGAACGGGTAAACAACTTGTTGTGGCAGAGGCCATAGGTAAAGACTGAAGAACCGATGATGGCCGATGGGGTCTTGAATGGTGATCGCCAAAAGCTGCATCCACACCAGATAGTCCAAAATGGATCGGTGATCTCGTGATCCAACAACATGGATCGCATGGAGCACGTCCACATCGCAGGACATTTGGATCGCGCTCAAGCCGCGCGCGATAGAAGGGATTGTATCGCCCGGTGTGGGGTGAAGGGATTAATCGATATAGCTAATCATAAACGCAGCGTAGGTAGAAGCACTTTACCAATTTGGTGTAATGGTTTAAATGTTGGCTACTACGCCAAAGGATCCAGGTTCAATCTCCAGATAGTACAAACTTTGGGTGCGTGGAATGTCTTATGTTCGTATTTACAAAAAGTACATTTATTGTTGTTAAGTACGCAAAGAACAAGCTCCTTCCTTAGATTGGATGAGATCGCGCTGTGTGAATGTCGATGGAAAAAAAATTATCACTAATAAGATCAGTAAATAGCATCCTGAAATGAGAAAACCTTATGTATTGCTTTACGCACATGTTATTACTTATTCAAAGAGATATTCTACCTGATCTGTGTTCTCGCTAATGACTTGAGTGCAGTCAATAACTCGTGACGAAAAGTCCCTTAGTCACAGCAACCAGGTATTTTATTCAACTAATCCCGAAAAACAACGAATATTTACCAAAAGTAAAACTTTTACGTCGGGAGAAATACTCGTAGGTGGGATTAAGTACCCACGCAGACGTCTTTAAATACGATCTTTACTCGAAACAAAGTTCTCAAAATAGCTTTAGAAAGTTCAAGCATAGTAACGTATATCATTTAAACACCAGTGGAGTTAAGAACTCCTTAAAGAGTTACTTAACACTATTATAGTTTTTTTTTCTTTGCGATCTGGGTCAGACGATGGAAATCTTTTTACGGTAAATACTACGAGTATGAGCATGGATACTACCTACGCTATCACGCGTAAATACTTCATTTGTAGCTCTTATGTCTATGGAAAAGGGTTTACAATCGGCAATTTTTACAGATATCAGTACATGTCGGGCATAACACGTTATAACCAATACCTGACTAATATCAGTCGGTTAATCATCGAGGTCGTTCAACCCGTGACTTAATACAGGTGTTCACTTTCAGCTGTTGGCTGAAGTCGTAATTATTTCACAAGTTTTCGGTAACATGTGTTCTACACGTTTATTTTGTTAATAATTGAACAGGAATGTAAAATATTTGGAAACAAGAGGTAGTGCGGGGTATATGGTATATGGGTTGGCCTTATTCAATTTATGTCATTTACGAGTATAACACATTGCTAAATGTCGATTAATAAAAAAACTTATTGGATGACATTAATATGAGTAAGGAAATATTGCATTCAGCAAGTCCTGAGTAAAAAAAAATATGCAATATTATTCTATGGGTAAGAACCCATGCTAACGGACTCGTACATACGTAGTTGAGACATGATTTTAACTGGGTTCAGAAGATTAACTTTTCGAAGGCCAATGACACCTGAAAACGTCAAAAATTAGATTTTTATCTTGGAGTCCTGGCGATTAGTAATGTTACTCAACGGGCAAAGTGAGCGATCTATGTAGGCTCTCCTAGTTAAAAATACGGTTAAATATCTAAGAATTCAACAGTGAGGATGTCGCTTGGTCTCTGGTTCTA
Source organism: Leucinodes orbonalis (assembly GCA_019425675.1). Classification (NCBI taxonomy): domain Eukaryota; kingdom Metazoa; phylum Arthropoda; class Insecta; order Lepidoptera; family Crambidae; genus Leucinodes; species Leucinodes orbonalis. The sequence goes on from PQWD01001216.1 coordinate 149,959, forward strand.
TAGAAAGATGGCTTGTTTAACGGTCGCTGGAGGAGCCTGGATGAGGCAAGCGGAGGTATCGAATATCTGGCGCATAACAAGGATAACCCAATGGTCCACTAAGAAATAGGTCTAGCAATGGACTGCAATAGTATCAAGAGGCCTATCCTGATGACCAACCCTGATACCATACCCTTTCATAAGGTGTAGACCAACCATACTAGATCGGTAGTCGTTCAGGATTTATAACATACAACATGTGTCTTATGTTTGCTTAGTGAAGATAGGATAAAATTTAAATTAAGGATTTTCATTGATTGTGATTTTTTCATGTAAACTTTCAATGGATTTATGTATCTGCGTTGATGCAGAAAGACAGTTATATGATATTAAAATACTATAAATACAATTCTTAGTAATAAAGCACAATGTATGGCATGAAAGATTTATATTTACGCTTCCTTAGACACATGAGTGCCAAGTATGGTCTAAGTCGCAAGTTGGGAACGTATAAGGCTAAACATTTTAAAGTAAACACCCTTCAATCTAGGAGAAATTTGCTAGCTTGTCTTACGCTCTAGAAGATTGTCAATTCAGAGTGGGATTTGAGTGAGCTGAGTCATGTTTCATCTAAAGTAGGAGGTAGCAAAAGAACTCAAAAGTTATTTTCTTTGTCAAGTCGCAATAACAATAATGACCTAATATTTCGTATGTGTAGATTGAAAAATGATGTGAAAGAGGAATTGGACATATTCTACTTTTCTCGTCAGTGCTACTCAAAAATAATGTTCCTAATTATGATTAAGGATCGAACTTATAAAAAACTTTTAAACATTACCGTATTAACTGAGTCTAGACTATAGAAGTGAATGCTGTGTTTAGCTTTTGTCGGTATACAAATTTAATAACAAAGTAATAAGTTATTATTTACCTTTAAAATTTATTTGTTAACTGTTGCTGAACCTATAAATAAATAAATTCTTAGTCAATATCTTACTCAAACAATTCAAAATTAATTTATTTTATGCATGGAAATATTTAAGTCGTAATAGTTTTTTATAATTTTTGATGAAATAAAGCTCGTATTAAATATTATAGCTCGTAATGTTAAGTTGTTACTAACGATAGCAAAACTAAAATTATTTGCTACGATGTGATTGTAAAACACGACCTTGGTTTTTATATGACTTGTTCTGAAAAGTTGCATCTGTCCATACTAACAGCCCACGTTTACTTGTTAGCACCTACCTTGATCGATATTATATTCAAATTAATTAACTTGATAATAATTAATATTCTTATTACACACTTCATTGCACTAACGAGGTGCATACTAAAACAGCAATCGTAATTAAGATTTTAGCGAATGATTGGCCTAGCCTACTGAAAAGCGAAAAGTCTCAGTAAATCTTACAATGATAAATCATTAACTTATGAGTGCGATGTGATAGAGAGCAGTTTTTCAGGACGAGATCATTTGCGTGGGTGTCTCTATCTCTCCTTTTTCTGGAGCTATCACAGTTATGCTTTTGCTATAATTGTGTTCCGAGTCCTACCACATTAACGGCGCAAGTTAAATATTTGAATGTGGTCTATACTTTGCAATCATACATGACTGTTACCACTCAACACTATTCGTCAAGATATGTGACGGGTAAGTAAGAATACCGTATAACCTCTTTAATTCTTGTTGTGATATTTGTTTCGGTATATTCATCTGACGAGATGATGACCCATGTGGTGCAATGGTCGGCTGCTTCATCAAGGGTTCTGGGTACATTCCACGGGCAGTACAAACATTTGTGTGCATGAACATGTCTGTTTGTAATGGTCAGGGTGTTTTATATGTATAGTATGAATTTTAAAAAAAATTATATAAGTATGTACCGTTGTTTAGTACCCATAATACAGGCTTCACGATTAACATTCTTTAATAAAATACCACAAAATCTTGCCGAATTGCTTTTTCACCAGTTTAAATTAAAAATTAAAAAAACCTCATGAAAAAAGGTTATTACATAGAAGAATATTTATCGGATAAAGATGTGTGGTCTTGCACTTAGTGTTCCAGTTACAAAATCTTTGTAATAAATTATGTAAAGCTATTTGTAGGTAAATGACAAAACTGTAACCACTGATATAAAAAGATTAAAAGAGTAACTCGAGTTTCTTGCCGCTCTTCTTGAAGATCCTACTTATTCCAACCGGTGGTAGAGTCACAAAAATATTCAAAAGTATCTGTAACAGATTTATTTGAATAAAGACTTTTTCTTTCTTTCTTTAACATGGGGCTAGATGGCGCTGTGAGAATGTCAGTGGATATTATTTATTTATTATCAATTACACTTTTTTCCACTTTAATAATCTAGCTCAATATACGTTCAATATCCAACACCTTTTTTCATCAACCTCCTTCGGTGACCTTTAACTAACCGTACTTACATCGGATCTCTTTGGATCGCTTATCAATTTACATTCATTAACCACTACAACCGGTTCAATCGATACCATAGCGGTTTTATGAAGTAATAACAAGTATGGGCGTGTGCCACAATTGCATTTCAATGTCACAATCAATGTAATGCATAATTAAGTTGGCAGTTAAACTAACTCGGACATGTCGGCCTCAATTTAGGTTTACCAGAGCACCCATGTTCAATTTACTTTGGCAATATGTCATTACGGCCGGGGTTGCTTAACTGGTCATATTAAAACTACCGAGTTGAGGTATTACTTTAAGTGAACATGCTCGAAGAAGTTTTAACAGGGTTGAATTGGATAGTTTATATTATTGCACCCGTGATTCTAAAAAAGGTATTTAAGGTGTTAAAGTCCATCCAATACTCCAGTTGTATTATTAAATTAGTCATATTCATAAAAGCAGTTTCAATATATTTTAATTTTTAAATTTACTAGTTAAGTCGGTGTGTAACGCTTCACTCCACACTATAAGCAAACTTAAATTCACAGCTTTCGTTTTTTTTTCAAATGTAACAAAATACAAATATCTAATTACAATATAAATTATATTAATTGACCTTGGTATAACAAAAATGTTAAACTTATAAACAAATTGGTTCATATGCTTAAATTAATACATTTAATTATAATGAAGGCCCATAATTTTACTCTGACGACTTTTGAATAATTTGGTGAATGAAACAAAACTAAACGACATTGGAGCAAGGTTTTCGACATATATTTTAAAGTAGGTAAAAAATTACATACATTATTTTTAAATAAGAAGAGTTTACTAACGTACGAAGAATAAGATAATAATCTCGTATAATCATAAAATAGACAAACCCAACGAAGCACTAATGACGCCAAACGGTCATTAGAGCCGATTAAAAAAAAATACGATAGCTAAAATAGATAACTTGACTGCACCTCAACATTGAATAAGTTGATAAAGTGTTTAAGAAGAGTTCTGATCCCTAGCTGGATTTGTTAATCCATATAATAATATAACGTGTCATCATTGTTGTAGTGAACATTGCTGGAAAATCTTCTACCAAACTAATTAAAAGCAATTTTCAAAACTTATTAATCTTGAAACCAAACCGAGACAAATATGAATTTAAAATCCTTCCAGCAAATTATTTAAATGAATGGTAAGCCTACGAAACCGCTTAAGGTACCTAATTAATGTCTCATTTCTGAAACTTTGTTTTCATCTCTATGAAGTATGAGACCGCGTCTTGGCAATAGTGGCGTAGGACGCCCTCCGGCCCGATGGACCGACGACTTACGAAAGGTCGCTGGTGGAAGCTGGATGAGAAAAGCGGAGGACCGGGATATCTGGCGCAAAATGAAGGAGACCTATGTCCAGCAGTGGACCACGATAGGTTGAAGAGAGAAGTATAGATATAATGCAAAGTTTAAGTTGAGTTTCTTTCTTTCACACTGAGACCCTTTGGTTTATCTCACAAAATGTATACTTATAAATACTTAAAACATATTTGAAATGAAACCGCTTTTATTACTGGCGTTTTGTAATAGCGACACCACCTGTCTACATAACATAATGAGCGTCAGTAACAGCATCGGCTGAATGGACATTTTGATGGGAGAAACGAGAAAGTTACAAACGATTTGCGGTTAGGAAAATATCGACAGTAATACATGTTATATGAAAGCCGATACGGGTAAGATTTGAAAAAGGGACGATGCTATTTTATTGCGGCGTTGTTTTCTGATTTATGATACTAACTGTTTACATGTTAATAAGATTTTTTTAGAACTACAGTAAACTTTACTAATTTTGCTTAAAAATTTCATTAATGCATCAAATACTAATTGATTATTGTCACATACAATTTCGTATGCAATATTATTTATATCAGTACAATTTTAAAGCCCAAGATTTACATAAATACATAAAATACACTGTTGTCTGTACGTAACGAGTAAACTAGTGTTATTCACAGGTGGATGATTGGTGGTATGGACTCTTTTTTTTCCTTTTTCCGCTGCTGGACTATAAAGCTTTCAAAAAAGCAAAAACCAGGCATGTGGCGAGCATGGAAAGCTCTCAGTCTTATAAATTGCAATCAGCAGTGGCGGCTGTACTTAAGTGCACTCGTGCGCTGAACCACAATACAAAAGATTTAAAATTACAAAATATTACTTCATCTTTATTTTAAATTACCATTTTAATATATTATTTTTTAAAATACAAAACGTATAAAATTTCCAATTATGGTCAAAAAGTTTGAGCGCTTTACTAAAATATATCGTGCGCTTCGGCGAGTGCACGAGGACTGCTAATACACTCTTGTATGAGATACGAATTAATACGCCTGACGCGTGAAACAAAAGATCGTTCATAGAAATGTACCGAGTAATGAGTCGGTTCTCGAGCGCCGCTTCGCGGCGAACCGAAGATTGCCGAGAGCATCCGATGTATGACGAATTGGGAAGCCGGCATCGGCGCGAGGCGACGACGGCAGCCATGATTGACATCTCGTTATCGGTATAGATTCACTGTATGTGTGACGCGTTATTATTGTTTATAACTTTTTCCGTAATTGTTTTAAGTTTTTGATTCAATTCTATAATAGAACTTTTATTTTGTAGGTACTGCGTTTGGTATTAGTTGAAAATGAGTATAACATTGATTATATTAAAGAAAATAACAAAAATTTTCAAAGTAAAGTGAACATAAAATTGGCCGGACGCCACGGCCTTTTTAAGTTTAAAACAAGAGTGCAAATCGAAAAATAAAGCATTTACACGAAGTTTAAAAGTAAAATGTATAAGAGAAAGAAATGGTTGTGTGGATGTGAGCGTCTTAAATGCATTCTTTGTTTTCCTTGCATTTTGTTTTATTTGTTTTGTTTTATTTTCTATTTTAATATTTTAGTAAAGTGCACCACCCGTTCGATAACCACCAGCCCCACTGGCAATCAGCCTAACGATGTTCAAATTGGAACTCGAACCTCGGTCTGGGCGTTGCTAGGCGATCTGGGCATCTCAGTATGGTTTGGGGAGAACAGCAACCCGGCACGAATCTGTACAGCAACAATGAACTGGTATAGGTAGTTGCCGACACGTGCACTACAAAGTACGCTCCTTTAGTCGTCTGTTATGACATGTATTGGATAAATTAAATGATACGAGTCTTGTGACTTATTATTATCATGACATCATTACACACATAGCGTAACTGTTGTATTATATTGTTCGATTTTATACTTGAAAGCATTGTTAGATAACCATTTAAAAGTTTAATTAACATGTCTGATAAAGCTAGATAGGAACAATTATCTTGTATAAGATGGATCGGCCGTTCTCTTCGTAGCATATGAGGATTTATCTATTACACAATTAAAGCAAAATAATAAATAGACAGTCACTTGATTAAAAATTACGTCTGTTGCTGCTTGAGAAGTCGTTTAGTAAAAGTAATAATAAGTAAAATTTTTAAATGAAATAGAAATTAAGCATACTGCCTCTATGTTGAACAGGCATAGTTTTGCTACTTATAGCAACTATGTCTTTTCACCACTATAATCGAGTTCCTAAATTCACACAAATAATAAGTGATTTTATCCATTGATTTATGTCTTTCTTTCCCTTTATCCCTTTAGTTAGTACCTAATACTAGTGTAAACACCTACTATCATAGTTTTAATATTTACTTCTGTGAGTCCTGCGCCTTGAATAAAGAAATAAATAAAAATTACTACATTATTATAGCATGGAAATTGGTCCAAATAAGAAACTGAAGTATGTATATACAAGGACCTAAAAAAATATTTACTTGATGTTATAAAAATGAACATGTATTAGTTTCTTTTACGAATATTCGTTTACAGTTGCAAATTTTGTATAAACGAAGATGACGTAGTCAGCACAAGACAGCTTAAAACAACGAGTCACGGTTTAAATTTGCGTAACCATTTGTATGTGTACTTATTTGCTGCATTTCTCATTTACATAACTGAATTAGAAAGCGCCGACTTAATCACGGCGATGCAAATGCAACAAGGATCGCCTAAATACTTGCTTGTTAATCAAAGCCTAGCGAATTTACATATGATAATTTGCAAACTCATTATTAAGTCCAATCCTACACAGTGCAGACGACCTCTGTCTACGGTAAATAAAAAAAATGCGAATTTTTACGCCTGTTGGTAGGTTTCAGGTTCAGCAGTCAGCTTTTTGAGATAGGTCCCTGAAAGGTATATGAAATCACATAAAATATCTGGCTGTATATCTGGGTGTCAAGGTCCTTTATTTAGCCAAAGTGGTAAATGCAAAGTTAAAAAATAAACCGAAGTTTATGTTTACAAGCTTATTAGATATTACATTATTTGTTAAACATAATTATATTGTATGCTTTTAAAAAATAAGTGCATTTCTAATAAAAAGAAATTCATGCAAAGCTTCCTTTATTTATAGTCGTAGGTTATTTGAATTAAAAATTGACTGTAATTTAAATAAAGATAGTACAACCTTTAATTCTAATTCAAAATGAATGTTGCAGCATTACCATTAACGTAAATCTAAGTAAATTAAAGAGTGCATTATTCAAACTAGCTATGGCACTCTCGGTTCCCGTTAGGCGGAGTACGGACGGTCCGCAAACACAACGCAAATTGCGCCGACGCAATGTGCTAAATGAAGCGTGACTTGGGAAATAGCATAAAGCACAAGAGATAGCATGCAGAAACATTATTTTCATTATAGAGAAGTGTCACTTTACTCGTATAGTTTAAAACTACATGACCTATTGTTCTAGCGTTTGTAAAGATATTTAGTATTAATTTTAAGGTTAGGCACAATAGGAATCATCAAGTACGTTGCTTTAAGACAGATTAATTCCCTGCCCTTATTTACTTTATTGACGACACGTGTACCGTCTTTTCACAATAGTCTTCGAGTGTTAAACCTATACACCTATACGGATAGGCTTGCACCCCTTGGTGGGGCCGTATAATGAGCTTATGATGACGATGAAATATCACTAGGGTTATATCCAATACATTTAAATTAGGGAAAGCGTCAGCCTTCCATCTAATCTCATAATCATCATCAGACGTTGCATACGCAATATGCAAAGCATTTTTTAGATAAAACTCCCCTATAGAGTTTTATCAAATAAACATTACAAATTAAGAATAATCTTCAAGTCATTGTTTTTTCTTCAGCAAACGAAATCTTCATTTTCGTATTGCAGTAGAATGAATATCTTTTGCAGGCCTCTTGAAAATCGGAATACGATTTTTTTAAGGACGAAAATGTATCTGATGATAACTGTTTTTCATAACATTAACATAAACCGCTTCTCCTCGTATCTTAGGCCAAGTTATCTATGACGCCGCAGTAGAGTTAAAACTGAACTGTTAAAGACACGCTTGCAGATTGCGGACCGGCTTTCCACATCAACTATCTCCATGGTATTTTGTTTTAGAACTGCCCTAAAATTGTAAGTCAAAAAGTATAATTTTCAAATATCGCATCTAGATATATCACGATTACATTACCCTATGTTTCGGGAAGGGTCGAATCCAAAGTTTTGCCGCCCCTGGGTACTGAAAAATACCAAATATTTGGGAATTTATAATAACGCCTGATTTCAATTCCTAAAATTTTATCATTTAGTTAATTAAACTGGGCAATTTTAATAATAAAAACAAAAAACATTTCGAGTTTTGCCGCCACAAAATATTTGCCGCACTGGGCACTAGTCTCGAATGAGTGAATGGTGAGTAAGGCCAATGAAATTACTGATTCTTGTGACTTTATATCTGTGTACGAGCACTGTTGCTTGTATGTTTTATAGCTTTGTCCCTAATCTGCAAGAAATTGTACTGATTTAATACTATTTTAACATACACTGTACTACACGATCTGTCCATCTTCGTGCGGTTTCCGGGACCTCTGGGTGGCAAATGAAAGGGCGATTAAAGTGGCCCAATATTGGTCGCGTTACCATATTTAACTTGTGAATCCATATCGACTCGATCAGAGGAAGAAGAAGTATATGTTTTCGGACGGATGTAATACACCAGTGGTATTATATTCTAGGAGGGCACCCTTTTTATGTTATAAGTTTACAGGAGTCTGGAGGCTCACCTGATAGTAAGTGATACGCCAGACCATGACAGAGCGGCATTAAAGAAGACCAACAACTGATAGAAAGTTATTGTCCTCCATCAACGCCGCACTGCGACCGTCACCCGATACAATAGATGTGAGGTCCCTCATACCCAGTAATTTCACTAGCTACAGTGCCCTCATCCCGAAACCCAAAAGTGCATAACACTCCTGTTTCACGGGATGATATCTGGCACTGCGA